>VYZW01010436.1:3813-16373 GCA_013401315.1 Balaeniceps rex | reverse complement strand
TTACAGTCTTCAGTGGGAGTTCTGTAATTTTGCTCCCCGAATCAAGTGTCTTAGTGAAGCTGACAAAGCAAAGGGATACGACCAGCGTCAGGTGTTACAGACCAACTTCACAGTGTGTCTCTTGAGCAGCATTTGAGACGGGTTTTTTTGGATGAAGTGGTACCAGAAAATGAAGAAACTCTTTTGCACAAAAGTTTTAATTTCTAACCACANAGTAACTTCATATATTCCTATCTTCTTGCCTTTTTTCCCCATGTAAAAATAAGTGTAAGAAATACTTTCTTCCAGATAAACCAGGCTACACATGACCAGGCAGTGGTGCTACAAAATGCTCTGCAAAACATTCCTAATCCAACTTCAGAATGCATGCTAAGAAATGTAGCAATACGCCTTGCACAGCAAATATCTGATGAGGTTAGTGAATTCCTTTCTGTGTCACCTTTATTTGATGTAGTATCTTTTTTTAAATCCTTAAATTTATGGCTTTGTAAGACATGGATTTTCCTTCTAAAATGTCATGAAACATTTTAGGTAATGTTCATATGGTTCATAAACTGTTAACTCATTAGAAGTATTTAATTAATTGTTTCCATATGCAGTTATGAAATTCAGTGTCTAATAGTATAAAGAGGCTTAAGTGAACTAGGCAGGTTCTGTACAAGCTCTTTAATGGATTGTGAATATTGTTACACTTAGAACTTCAGAAACTCGATGTAACAAATTTAAAGAAGTTAATGGGTATTTTGAAGACATTTTTGTGATACTTCTTTTTTTGGTCTTTTATGTTTTGGTTTGAGTAACATTCTCTTCTTGAAGAGAAACACAGAAAAGGGGAGGGATTTTTTAAATATTGAGCATGATTTTTAAATGCTGAAAGATAAAAGTCTCAAATCGTTGCCAGTGTGTCTTCATATATTGAAAATGCATTAGTGATACAAGTGACAAATTGGATTGTGGAGCTCAGTAGGGTTAAGAAATGTGCTTTGCAGATATAATAGGCTTATCTGTATGGTACTATATGGTATGACCAAACCCCATTTGGATTTGGAATTATGAGTCATGTTAGTGAATACATTAGTGAATTCTGCTGAATTCAGCAGAAGCTAACATCGGAACTAGTGCAACTTCCTCTTCCACAGTGAACAGGGATCCCTCAGTTTCCAGTGTGGAAGCAGTGAATATTGTTTTTCTGTACTGTATAGAATCTCTGCAAAGCTATTGCCAAAACAGTTCTGAGCTACCTAAATAAAAGTAGTCTTGTATTATCATCTTATTGTTGAAAAGTACACTACTACTACAAGAGCAGTGTCTAAAGAAAGTACAATGTGCTAAACTGCAAGACCAAACCATCTGCCTTTCATTAGTTGGTGGTACTGCATCCATAGGTGATTGTATGTGTAAAATCAGCCAGTTAAACTCTGATTTAATTAACTTCCTTCCACAGAAGAAATGTCTTTTGAGGTGAGGTACGAAGAAAGGTTTTACAAGAGTCTACACAGTATTGCTGCTGAAGTACTGTCTGTAATTTTCTGAAATTACGAAAACTGCTGTAGATCTATATTTCATATGTATTGTAGTTTGCCTTTGAAAGACTTTTTTTTTTTCTTTTAATGTTTTAATGGTCAAAGACTCTTTTTCAACTGACCTCACAATTTAAAAAAAAAAAAACTGACATGGTTTCCATAGGCCAGACAGAAGACTACAGCACAGAAAAAAATCTTTAAACTTTTAAAAAAAGTTTTCATACTTCAAGATTTTAAAACTACAGTGAGATTAGAAAAGAAAATGTTCTTTTCCTGTGTGACAGATTTTTCTTGTGATGCTGTTACTGTAAGGTTGCTTTCCTTGTGGCAAAGGGGAAACACCTACTATTTTTCTTGTAACTACTGTTAATGTCCATATCAGTAGCAAGAATGCACATTGTTCAGGTTTCCTGATGCAGCTAGCTTATTAGAGTCTACTTTTTTTCTTAAGTCTGAGCATTATAAAAATTAAACTTGAAATTTTTGAGAACTGCCTACCATCTGCTTTTAAAGATTGCCCATTTTTTGGACAGTTCTACTTTGAATATAAACTCCAGATAGCTTCAGGGGTTTTTTTGAAAGTTGATGCAAACTATAAATAATGGCAGTTATAGTATGTTTTGTAATGTTTGTCTATCAGTAGAAACTATTGGATGTTAACTCTGACCATGCCGAAAATACTGAAGAGTGAGTCTGCGTTCATAAGATACATGATCTGTGTTCTTACTAGTTTTAAACCTGGTATAACTTGAATATAGAACAATCCCTTTATATATTAATCACATACTTGACAGGCGTTAGTTTGTCTAGCTATCAGCTAGCACAATAAATGTCATGGGGGGGACAAACCCCAAAGTAACTTCAACTTTTTACATTACTTAAGAGGCTGGCTGCCTTCCAGATGCATGTTTGGTGGTTCGTTGGGGTTTTTTTCCCCAAAACAAGAATCTTTTAGCATTGAAGTTGGTAGTTTCTGCGAAATCTTACTCAGAATCAAAGGGTTGCTGGTTATTTATCAAAAACGTTCGCTTTCTTGTAATTCCTGGTACTTGTAGCATTACGGTTTAAGATTCTGTAATACATCTAAAATACATGCTACTTTCCCTTAAAAAATGAAATACTACAAAGCGAAGTACAAATGTTTTTCAAGATACAGTATCTTTTTTTCTCTATTTAAGGACAAATTCTTTGTTAAATTTTAAATTTTTAAGTTTTAAACTTTCTATAGATACATTTGTGAGAATTTAGAATCCATTATAATGTTATTTTTAATGTTGTTTTGGTTTATCTCTCTTTTTTTCAGGCTTCAAAATACATCCCTGATATCTGTGTTATTAGGGCAGTACAAAAAATTGTTTGGGCATCAGGTTGTGGGTCAGTTCAGCTGGTTTTCAGCTCGAATGAGGAAATTAGTAAAATCTATGAAAAGGTAAGAATTCCTAAGCAACTTTTCTATATAACTGTTCCTTTGTTTACAAAAGGGACAGTGTCAACCAGGTCAGGCTTAGAGTGTGATGAGCTTTTAGATAGTTAATCTTGGTGATGATGTATTTCAGAGTCTAGTGTGATATGTCAGTTGGCATACCACAGTTTAATTTTCTATTCCAGATTCCTTTTCTCGGTAGCTATTTAATTGTAACTCAAATCTGCTGTCAGTTCAAAAATGCACCAGTTCTGTAAGCTGCTGTAACATGTTCTCAGCCCAGTTAGATTGCATATGTAAAGAAATAAGCACTTCTTTGCAATGCTAATTTTTCTAGTCTTCAAATTTAAAAGGTCTATTCTACAGAAGTTTATTTAAAGCATATGTGCAGTCTAGAATGAGAAACAGGAGCTAATTGATCTGAAATTAGCACTGAAGCACTGGTAAAATGAAATAAATGCTAATCCTATATGGCTCTTTTCCTTTTTTATTATGTAGATATGTAGACCATCTTCATAGTTTCACATGTGGTTTACGCAAATAGTTTCAAGTTGGGGGTTATATATTAGTATGTAATACTAATTAGTATTCCATTTAGCTTACGTAGTGGTATAATGGCATCTGCTTCTATTGCTGTGAGAATGACGTCTTCACGAAATAAGTTGGGCTGTGGGGTCTTTTTTTTTTTGGAGGCGATATAACTTGCATGTAAAAAGTGGTTTAGTTAGCATGACAGTCCAGGCACATGAAGATGTGTGTCTATACATTTGATGTTTTAAGAGCAGTAGTGCACTGGAGAAAATACACCTAAAGGAAAATATACCTAAATGTTCTTTTCTGACATTTTTCTGGGTGAAAATTGTACAGTTAAGTTCTGTAAAAATATTTTCAAATAATTCAAGTTCTAAAATAGGTGAAATTTAAGCTGTGCATTATCAATCATCCTTCAAAGGTTTTTTTGTTTGGTTGGTTTTTTTTATTGACACTTATGGACATTTGCAATAAATGGCAGCTGCATTTGGTTTATCCTAAGCAGAAGGGAGAAATTGGAAACTGAAAAGAGGAATAAACTGCAGAAGTAATAAGAAGGGGGAATAAAGCACACTTTGTTAAAATAGGATTAAAAGAGAGGAAAGTATCACAGAAATAGAGGAATGTGATGCAAGAAAAGACACATTCTTAAATTAAGAGATTTGCGTTTGGTTATAGGTGAGAGGAAGTAACTCCTATGGTAGTTTTACAAAGATTGAATATACCAATGACTGGCAAACACTGGCTTAGAGGAAAAAGTATTTTAAGAAAAATGCTTTCAGTTTTCTACGTTGACCACTAAACCTTAGACTTTTAACTCATAGGTCGTAGGAGCATTTTGCTAAGTCAGTGGGTTAGAGATTTATCATTAAATGTTAGTTTAAGAACAAAAGCAGACTGATTTTTGTGGAATCAGGAATGACGTGTCAGGATTCCTAAAAGCATCAAAGGCAACTACGGTAAATGTTTTTTTCAGAGGCATTTCAGAGTAGTGCCATCACTTATGACTTCTGAAAGAATGTTCCGAACACTTCAAGAAGCTTCTGAATTTAACTGGTGAATTCAATTAAACTTTAAAGTCAAGTTAAGTTATTTTGAGAGCATAATTTTTATGGAGTCTCTTCTGCCTCCTGCCTCAAAAAATTCTGGTATGGGAGTCCTCCCAGTGGTTGAAGAAGACTGTGTGCGACTTTCAGTGATCTCAAACTGCCATTTCCTTATTAGCTCAGAGAAGGCCCATACCCATCTGAAATACTGCAAATATGCTGTTTGTACAGACAGGTCAGCTCTTGGTGCCCGAGTATAGGGAAGTACTTTGCTGAGTATAAAATGCACTTTGCCTTTCTGCTAGATCCCTGCACCCATGCAGAAATGACTTTCTTTTGTAACAGGGCTTCAGTGCAGAGCAGGTGCAGTCCTGAACTTGTTGAAAGCATTCTGCTTTTACTTTCATATCTTGAGATGTGTCAGAATTACCACATCCTCCTGCTGCAGTGGTAGTGACTGTCTCTGATTTTTAGCTGTTGTACAAAGACAAAATAGTGTCTGTTGCCAGACTGAGACATACTTTGTCCTCTTCTGCTGCTGTTTACAAGTCGTTATCTCTTCTGCACTGTAATCCTTTCTTTCTGCCTACTTAATCCCGATAACCTTTCCATATATGAAACAAATACTTACTTTATGTCTCTGGTTAATGTTGCTAACCTGCAGCCATGATTACTGATGAATTAAGATTGAAATCTGCTGACATTCAGTTTCTTCAGAACTTCTTCAAGCTAATTAATTTTGGCTTAAATGGAGAGGAGGGCTTGCTTTTTTCCTCAGAGTATTTATTTTGGTAAAATGCACCAAAATCAACTCACTTGAATCAAGTGTTTAATTGAAAGAATAACCTATGTACCAATTACATTATCCTTTCGAAAGTCACCACAGCAACTATGTTTGAAATTTGGTTCAGCTGTTTCGTGTTTCTGAAAAATAGTGAAGTTCTGAATAAATTTAAAAAAAAAAAAATTAAAAAAAAGCAGTATTAAGCTTTTGGTCAAATAAGTTCTGAGTATCAAAGCTTTGTAAAAGTGGGCTTCTTGACAAGTAACACAGCACTACAGCCTTTCTACAGCCTTTCTGTGTTTAAAGCTTTGGAAACAGTTACTATTTAAACTTCGTGTTCTGAGTAGTGAAGAAAAGCATCTTATTTAAAAATCAAAAAACCAAGCAAACAAATCCCAAACACAAACCAACAAAAACACCCAATGGTACTAACTGATATAACTTTTGCCTACAAGCTTCCTATTTAACTTCTGGCTCCTTAAGTTCGTGCTTGGAACCCTCCTTTGAGAAGCACAGTACTGGAAGTTCAGGTCATCCCACATAGTGCTTTGAATCACATCTGAGTGGAGTGTATAAAATACTTGCCACTGATAATCGCTTAGGATACAAATTTGTGGTTTGTGTTTGTATTTAGTGTATATACCTTGGAGCCAGTTGGGTTTCTTGGGATTTTTTCCTATACCCACTTTGTGCTCTCGTTTATTTTCACAGACAAATGCAGGAAATGAACCAGACATGGAAGATGAACAAGTTTGCTGTGAAGCATTGGAGGTGATGACCCTGTGTTTTGCTTTGATTCCAACGGCACTGGATGCACTCAGTAAAGAAAAGGCATGGCAGACATTCATTATTGATTTGCTATTGCACTGTCACAGCAAGTAAGTTTGTATGGTGGTTTTTTATCCCATATATTATTCTATAATTCAAAATTAATATAAAGCCTAAACGCAGAGCAGTGACTTCTTATTAAAGTGATTTTTCTGCAGTTGTCTTAATTTATGGTTTAGCAATATAATTCTGTAGATCTGATACCTATCCTAAAGTGGTAGCTATATCAATCCCATCTTCTTTCTACTCATAAGGAGAATATTGTCAAGCCAGATGGATGCCTAATAATGTGCTACTGATGGCTTTAGAACAACTGATTTAGAATAAAATAATAGGTACTTTATTATTAGAAATTATGTGAATACTCGCTACAGTAGAATATTTAAGTGACTCTAGGTATAGGAGAACTTTCCTATACTTTTTCTGATAAGTAAAGACAAGATACAGTGCTAGCAGTTTGAGGAGAGGGGGAAGTTAAGGTTTAATCCTCTGGTTTTCTTGCACTGGAGTACATTTGTGACTCTTCACATGACTCACATACTTACATAGAGTTGTCGTGCTGGAGCTGTCACCTGGTGCAGTAGCGGCGTCTTGGGTGGAACCCTTGTCACTGTTGGGGGACAGACGGACGGGGAAAACCAGCAGGAGCTGCCAAGAGCAATGTGGTTCAGTTGCCCTGCAGTCCTGCTGTAGAGTTCAGGGATCTCTTGTTATCTTCAGGCTATTCCTACAGTTCCCCTTAAGCAGCATCTGCACAATACAGCATCTGTATGATGCTTGTCTTGTGACTTCTAGCTCATCTGAAATTGTGATGTGAAGTGTCGGGGTGTGTGTTTTTAGAAACCATCCAGGTGGAAAGTTTTTGTATGTTGCTATTAAACTTAAGTTACTAGTGCTTTGAACTATTACTAAAGATTTAATTCTAGTTTTGTAAGATACCTCTGTTGTTGTTCCATGAATATTTTAACTTTTTTTTGAGAAATGACAAAGATCAATGAAGTTATCTAAGCCTTTCAGTACATTTTAAATGGAGTCAGATTGTGGTGCTCTGAGACCACATGGGGTCAGAATTTCAGTACCATGTTTTGGGTTTTTTTACTTTTCTAGATAAAACAGGTTGAAAAGTCTTATGTTCAGGAATATTCACCATAACAAAAGGATCAATAGTATCATCAGAGTATCTCTTTACAATGAACCACTTGCACACATTGGTTAAACTGTGGAGTGTTATTATCAGAATCCCACAAGCTTTATTAGTTTGCAACCTGTGATACAGGATGTTGAATTTTAGCTTCACTGAAGCTTGTTATTATCACTTAGATAAGTTTAACAAAACATGCTGACAAATGTATGTTGTAATTTTACACATTAAATGCAACAAGCTGTCTTTCACTATTTTTGGTAACTTTCAAGGCTGATGAGTAAGAAATCACTAAATTTTATTTTTAAAACTGTCAACAGTTGATATCAAGTTACTATTTTGACAGTAAGTGTATGTTGGCCACATGTCAAATTTGGAGTACCAGTACAGCTGAATAGTATGGGCAAGTGTTAATGCTGCNCTTTTTTTTTTTTTTTTTTTTTTTTTTTTTGATGTGGGTCCAAAGGTTTATCAGATTTGTGTCTTTTTTACACAATCTTAATTGTACAAATGTCAGTAATGGGTGATAATTTTTACAATTTCACTGTAGTTATCTGACTTTCTGGCATCGTACTTGGAATTCAAGTGACATTTCTCCAGCATTTGTTTATATTTTGGTTAGTGTTTGGTATCAACACTTTGCAGACAGAAGTATTTCTTTGCATATTAAGTTCAGTGAGCAGTTCTCAGGTTTAGTTTGTAAATAAGAGGCGTGTTTGCATGAATAGTAACTTTGGAGAACTTAAAGATTATTATCTAATACAGTGGCCAAATCTGTGATCTCCATGCTTATTTATTGGCTGTATTACAACATTAAAACTTCTGGGGCTGCTTCTGGTGTGACATGTCTCTCATGAAATGGTCTTAAAACCTTTCTTTAAGGTTTGAATATCACAAACTGAGATTCTTGTCACTTTGCGTGGCTGGAAAGCTGTCATCACAGCTAGGTATCTCTCTTGTTTTTATCTCTGCCACCATTTATCAGGTGTCAGAGCTAACAGTTTCTTATTTGCTATCACTTTCACTGGTTTGGATTAATAGGCCAGGATTTTGTCATCAAGGATAACTGAAAGAAGAAAATACTGGGATATTCTTTTGTTACTATGAATCTATTTTGTGATCCTTCCCATTCTAAAAGTGCTGTGCCCATAACGCTTTTCTTGCTGCAAGAACTCACAGAATAGCTGTGTTCATGTTTACTTTAAAACAAACAAACAAACTCCCCCAAAAAACCCATAGAATGAGTACATTTAACTGTTAATTGGTTATAAAAAATAATTACTCTGCTTTGGTTTACATTTACAGTACAATGTAAAATATTAAAATAGTTACTAGCAAGATAGCAATGTTCTATTTTTTTACAAACAGAATAGTGCCAATGACAAACTTAAACCAAAGATGACTTGTTCCCACTCTTCCAGTCCTTGAAAACTGCAGATGTTCTTTGTGAGGATTTTTCTGTTCTGGTCATATTTCCCTAAGGAAGTGAACTATTGGTTCAAATCCAGAACTTTCTATAAGTCTTAAACAGTTTAGTCTCTGAATTTCATTGTGCAGGTTCTATCTTAACACAGTTCGTGATGGAGGTAGATGATCTTCTTAGCAAAACCTACAGTCTTAATTTACAGATGGGAATGTGTGTCATGGTTTTGCCAGTCTCCTCCAATGGTTACTCTTCTTGCTGATTTGAGCTTTGTTGACTGTTTGAATCCCAACTATTTCATACTGTTATGCCTAGTGAATAGTTGACTGTTACACTTTTCTTCCTAAAATACTGGAAGAAACTAGATGTATTCCCAAGCTGGGGCTCCTCTTTCCACATGTTTTGTTGGCATGTCAGCCCATGTCTGAACAGCAGTGGCTTAGTTCCCCAGGTATGTTAGCTTTTTGGCCTTTAAAAATAAGAGTCGCATTAATGGATGGGATTTGTTTGGGGTTTTTCGTCAGATGGGTTAAAATTTTTAAGGGCTTCTCTTATCCAAGTGGACTGCTGCTCAGCTCCTTATCTCTTCTTTCTTTCTCCACCAGAATGGGAAATGAGCTGAATTTATTGTATGGAAAAATGGTTCATACTGACAGTACAAGAAGCTAACCATAGAGCTCTTTTCTCTCATATGCTTGTAAAATTTCTGACATGTATGATAATCTCGCTTAGAATGCAACTGTTCACTACTACATGATGGTTAGAATGCCATAAACATGAGTAGAAATCAAAGACCGCTTTGAAAATGAAGACAGTGAAGTTGAACTAAGCTAAAAAAAAGTTCCTTTTCTGAATTAATGTGGAAATAAATTCAGTGTTTGCAGTGCAGAGAAAGTTTAGCACATACCAGACAAAATTCTGAATATCCTTCCATTTTCAACTATTGTTCTCTAATCTCCTGTCCTCAATCAGAGAACAATGAGCAAAAATATGCATGTGAGAAAATGTTTCTGGTGCACCATAAAAGACAAGGAAGATGATCAAGTTGAGATCTCACAAATATGATCATTCTGGAGAAGATCAGATAGATTGGTGGGTTTTGTTTGTTTCTTTCAGAGGTTGAGATTGTATGGGACTTCTGCTGTTTCCTCATAGCATAACCATGCTACCTATAAATTGAGAAACAGAATGCAAAAGGTTTAATACTAAGTACTAGAGCAGTTCTTACTCTCCAAAGCAATTGATTTTATAGTGGTGAACCCTGAATACAAGACTAGCTTAGTCAACAGTAGATAGCTGAACAGTTAGTCCTGAATGATCCTGGAACCCAGAAGTATTCCGCTGATGGCTGCAAAGCGTTTGGTGGTCATACATATGTGGCCCAAACAAATAAAAATTCTTTGCCTGTGTAAAGCAATGGCACTTATACCCATTGAAGAGGCTGACTTCTGCTAACTAAACAGAAATATGTGTCATCTGCCAGCTCTACGCTGTTGTCATGGTGTCTAACATGGCACTAGATGCCTGCGTTTAGGCAGCTGCATCGCTCCCATTGTTCCTTAAGAACTCCTGGATTGTTATAGCCTCATGAAAATATAATACTTGTGTTCAAATACTGCATGTTCCTTAGACACATAACATTGTGAAGTATGTGTTTCCTTGGTCGCACTTCTCACTTGAGGAGAATGCCACCCTTATCTATTTTATTCTGCTTTTAAGTGCATGAACCTGAGGAATGTCGATGTGGTGTGTCCCAAGCAGTTGAAGGGTTGCATCTTAAAAGAAATTTCTGTGAGAAGTTTTATGAAAACATCAGCTCAGCAATCAGATCCCATAAAATGTCAATTATTATTAAGAACAAAACAGACCCCCTCTACCCCATGTCTTCTGCAACTCAAAGCAATGTAGTAGAACTTGCAAAGATCAGAGAAGGGTGACAAGTGAGATCAAAGCTCTGAAATGACTTCCATCTGAGGAACAGCTGAATAGCTTGGGGCACTTCGTATTGGACAAGAGATAAATGGTGGGAGGAGAATACCACAGAGACCTTTAAAATCAGAATTAGTGAAGGGAGAATAAATAGAGAACAAGAACTTCTTGAGCATAACATTTAAGCAGTGTGAACCTTCAGTTTGGAAATAGTTTGAGGGGTTCTTCCATGAATTTGTTTAGTGAGGACTGTGAAATACTGCTCTTGGTAGTCTTCCTGAACCACAAATTGTTAGAAGCTGAGAGAACATTCTGGAGAAGTGTCAGCATCCTTCCCTCTTCTTGTGCACTTTCCTAGGTGTATACCAGAGACAGAGTGCTCAGCTAGGTGCGTCTTTGCTCTGACCATTCATTGAGAATGACCATGTCATTCTTGCATGTCTTTGAAGCACAGGTAACTGGACATGAAAGAACTCTGAACGAAACAGGATTCTTTTGTGTGCTTTCCACAGTGACCTCATGGGCAGAAAGCAATGACAGCCACACCAAAAAGGCACTGTAAAAGTCAGTTTCTTATATGTTGAGATACTTTCATAAATGAGAGCGTTCATTTATATTCTCTCCCCACTCAAGCACAGTTGTTTCAGACAGTTTTTACAAGCAATAATGCTCAGACAATTAATCTCACAACTTGAAAGAATGGTTTGCCGTGATTTTTTTTTCCTTAACCTTATTCCACATTATTCCAGTGGTTAGATTAAGTTCTTAAATGAAAAATTTCCTTTAATTCTAGTCACTTGAATTTTCAGGGGGTCATTTTTTTTTCCTCATTTCTTACTAATGATAAATTTTGATCACTTCATAAATGCTCAGCAAACTGCTGTAGTGATACATAAGAGCAGTTTTACTAGGATAGTTTCATTTTGTCTTTCAGGGACAACTGGTGCTTAATTAGAAAAAACAGAAAAATTTATTTAGGGTCGCAAATTGCTTGTTGTGTTATGCAATATTTGCTGGCAGTTGCAAAGGTTTAGTGGTTAGGTGCTGATAAGTTTCTTTTTCTTTTACCTTTAAATATTAGATTTGTGGAATATGTTTTGTAGTAGTAATTCATGTGTGTAAAATTTCACTGCAAGGAGAAACAATATGATGGGTAGTGAATAATTAAAGTATTCCCATTTCTTACATTATGTACAGTTTTAGAAAATGGCATTAAGCAGATAAGCACAAATTTAATTGTTTTTTTTTAATGTCCTGTTTGGATAGGGAGATTGTATTTAATGTTTCTATTAAATTACTTCCAGAACTGTTCGTCAGATGGCACAGGAGCAATTCTTTTTAATGGCTACCAGGTGTTGCATGGGACAGAGACCTCTCCTTTTCTTCATTACCCTGCTGTTTACTGTTTTAGGGGTAAGTTTTTAGAGGTAAAGGCTTCAGTACAGTGTGAACTTCTGTAAAAAGCAGTAAGACAAAATATCTGCAAGAAATGGCAAATTGCTATTAACAGCAGTCATTAAAATACAGATTCCTTTTGACCTATAGGCAAGTAGCACAGTTGACTTCCATTTGAGTTAGATGAGGGGGAAAGGGACTTTTTTGCATTTTCTGGTAAGAACATGAACAATAAGCTTTAATACATGCATTTGATCTTCAGTGACTGCTAACCTTCAAGTAAAATTCAGTAGCAGGTTAGATGGGTACCTGCAGTTATTGCCTTTTACTGTGCCTGCAAGGGCTTTTCAATTCTGCGTGCTTATGGCTCTCTTGAACATTTGATCAATTCATTGTTTGTTTCTCATTCAGGTATAGAAATAGCTACTAAAATAGTCCAGAAGTCAGTCATTAACAGCTAAATATAATTGTAAACTTCTAAAAGGTTAAAAATTACCTTACACTTCTTTTCTTTCATATTTACTGTCAGTTTTAGGG
>VYZW01010435.1:2670-22315 GCA_013401315.1 Balaeniceps rex | reverse complement strand
ATCTGAGGAACAGAAAACTGTCTCATAAGCATATATGTTATGATGGCAATTTCATTGCAAGGTACTGCTTGTTTGAATAAACTGTAATTTCCAGTATATGATTTTTTAGTTAGGATTGATGCAGGCATGCGTGGGCACTCGACAGCATGGAAAACAGCTGATTTATGTTGCTGCTGGTGACAGAAGCACAAACACAGCAGGATCATCTTTTTGGCCTGAAGTCAATGGCATCTATAGTGCTGTGTCCCAAGGATCACGAGGAAAGATGAAAAAATATAGTCATTCTCACTTCCTCTCCCACAGCACTCAACCATTCACTGGCAGGTTGATGAAATAGCCCATTCAAAGCCCTCTGAAGATTGCAGTGGTCTGTTTCCCCCTTCTGTGGGGTTTCCTGCAGGAAAGGAGTTGAAGTTGCAGATGCAGATCTCTGAAGATCATTAACTTTTCTACTGAGTGATTTCCTACTTCTGCTGACGGTGGTACATCTCTGCTGTTGCGAGGGGCAGCGTGAGCGTTGAGTGTTGGGAGTAATTTAGGTCTTTGGGAATTTGATTAACATGCAGAACAAAACATCAAATAATCTGACAACTAATAAAACTCTCAGCCACATGCCTGCTAAAACAAAACGTTTCCTGGCTTTTTGCCTTCAAACAGAATTTCAGGCCACTGGTGATAAAATTAGCAGTTGGCTCATAAATTTGCGTAACACTGGAGGCAAGAATCTCGGGAGACAAAATGGTTTAATGGGTAGAATTTGGAAGTGGAAAACTGGACTAACATCATACTTCTATCCTTGGACTGTTTACTCTATGCCTTTCTCCGTCTACAGGATGGNTGTCTGTCTAATTGTGATAATTGGAAGACTGAATAAAATAATACTCTCATGGACTGTGTAAGATGTTAGGTACTGCATAGCACCATTCTGCTCTGACCAGGACAGACCTGTGACAGTAGATTTTTAGTGATTTTTAGTTCCCAATTTTGCAATTTTTTCTTCAAGTTCTCCAGGATACATGACTATGGGAATATTTATTTGGAACCTGTAATTCCTTTCTGAGGCTACTGAAGAGTACTGAAGATGAGGAGAAGGAAGCAGTAATTCCACAGGTTGCAAATTGGACCTGGTTATTAGACCTCTAAGCAGCAAAACTGTCACTCCTCCTCACCAAAGCAGCAAGATGGTACAAGCTCCTTTTCTATAGTACTGAGAGACAATATGGTTAAAACACATGATACATTTTGTCCTTTCAAAACACCAAATTTCTTTCTTAGCTTGCCATGAGTAACTTAAGTTTCATTAAAAAATACAAAGGATTTTTTAAAAGTTCTGTTGATAAAAATTCAGGCAGATGCCCCCAAAATCTTTACCACAGAATCCCGAAAGTTTGGCAAAGACCAGATATGGATTTGGTTTGGAGTACTGGTAAAGGTAAAGGTAAAGGCTGACTCTGACATTCTGTTCAGATCATGATTTGGATTTTCAACATCCCAAAATGCTTGCATTAGCCCTAGGGTTTTTTTCAGACCCTTTCTAATAAGTGCTGGTTTTCAGCTTGAATTTTATTCACTGTCTTTTTTTCAGATGAAATCACAGTCCGTAATGGATTTAAACCTTGTCCTTTGGACACAATATTTTTGTATACACTCAAGTAGCATTATATTTTAGACATAAGTGATTCCTTCATTTGTTCCTTAACTTCCTCACATTCCCACTTCAAGGGTACATTTTTCACCTGGAAGACACTGAAATTGGTGTCACCTTTCCTCTGCATTGACAGTAGAGGATTAAAATGGTTGTGCTGAAGCATCTTGTATTTTCTCTTCTTCTAATTTATCACAACCACATATTCCACAGGAAGTTAAGGTGGAGGGAAAGAGGGAAGGAAAGATGCCCAGCTGATAGACAGCACCTCTACCTTGCAGAAGATTCATTCCACTGCACATTTTGAATCTGCTGACAAGAAACTTGCAGCACAAGTAATCAGAGCCTTCACAAGATTGATTTTGTCCCCTGCTGGTATATGGCATATAGGGGAAAAAGGTTCTCATCTCTCAGTGTAATCTTAACTATTTAGAAGCCATTATTGCAGGATTACAAATCATCTGAATACATTTCTTGTGTAACTTAGTTATTTATTAGCAAGTCCAGCAAATTAGTCAGGTAACATTATATAGTGTTCTGGTCCTGAAGCTCTTATTCAGTGTGCTGCTGGATTATTCCCTCAATTTGCAAATGCTAGTAAATCTATGAAGTTCTGTAAACAATACTGCATAGTGCTGAGTGCAAATATATAACAATTTTTTTCTATTTTTTTCTAATTGCAGAGAAGGCTTAGCAAACTATATATGTACAGTTCACTTTTCAAAGTGACTCAAACAAAATTGCAGATGTATTCTGTCCTAGGTTTGTAAGAAATGCTTAAAGTCAACTTGTCATAGAGACTAAATTGAATCTACTACCTATACAGCTCTGGAAGGGAAGATGTAGGAAAAAAAGGAGAAGCATGAGATTTATCTGATGTTTCATTGATGTATGGCTATATAAAATCTTAAGTAATACAGATAATGTCACACAATATTGCAACATATATTTTCAGTTGAACATTATAAGACAATAAGGCATAAATGGAAATTAAAGGAAAAAAATTTGAATGGTTGTCAGGGAACACTTTTTCATTCAGAGAATCATAAACATATGGAATGGTGTGTCAGGCAAAGTTTCTGAGATAAGAAGAAGGGAGTAATTACAAAATGGATTTATATCCTGAGGAATAAAGTACAGACAATGGAAAAGAGCTTTATGTCAAATGATTTTTAACCCTCACTAGAAAAAATGCTCATGGTAATCATATTTAATAGGTTCCATCTAATTTGCTGAAGTTTGACTTCTATTCTTTGGTCAGTAATGGAATATAAATAGACATATGTAAGTCATCTACCCATGCTCAGAGCTACCATGTACTTTTAATACATATCAGTATATCAAAATGCAAACATAGAAACTGAGATATGTTCCATAGCTCTGTCCCTACTGAAATAAATTACTTGTTGATGTGAAGATATTGGATACTCAAAGCATACAAATTTTTTTCCATTAGAAAATATGGCACTCAGAGTGACTCTTCTGTAGTGATGTGTAAAAATAAATAATCTCAATAGATAAATGTATTAAAAGGCAGCCTCCAGGGCAAATAAAAGCAGCAAACATATTTTCATGTGTGAAACAAGTAATTAGAGGAAAAGTGATAGAAATATGCAAACTAGAACATTTTCCCATTGATATTCCAAAGAAGGGATGGGGTGGGAAGGACGTGATTCAGCCTTTAATCCACTTCAAGAGATTCAGGAAGGAGCAAAAACTTTTGTAGAACTTTTATAGTCCTCAGTCTCAACAGTAACAGTGGGTTCACAGATTTCACGTTTCCTCATAATCTCCCAGTGTCTATACAAATTATGTTGCCAAATTAAGTAAAGCAAACTATATTTACATTAAGGCTCCAAAGAGCTATGGAAAAACATGAGTTTGACTTAATTAATTAGAAGAGAAGCCGAACTGTAACTCACATATCTAACTGACAATCCCCATTAGAGGTGTGCTCAAGTGGACTGCCTGTTTCAGTCATTCCTCTACTTTACAATCTTACTTGCATCTTCACTGGGCTGAACTCACTATATTTACCTCAGATTTTCTTCCTTGGTCAGAAAAATAGAAGGTAGAGAGAGCATACCATCTAAATGAACAGGCAACATGCACATCTAAATCTCCCGCAAAACATATCAAGCTCCTATAATTTTTTCTAAGCTCTGCTGGCCAGAAATCTATGTTTATATGCTACACAGCTGCTGTGCAATGAGGCTGCATCTTGCTGCATCTTGGACATGGAAGACCTACCACCAAAGCGCTGCACAAATGGCTCATATATGGATGGTAAAGTCAAGGCAATCTTCTTGTCAATGCAGAAATTTTTCTACAATGCATGTACAGTGAGTACAGTGTACCAAAACCACCATATGTGAACTATGGCCATTTGTCTAGGACTCTGGGACACTGGGCACGCCTGCTGGAATTATCCCTTGCCCAGACAATAACTCCAGAAATCCTAGCCACATGGAAAACTTTATCATTTTCTACCTAAAAAAAATTCTTTGGGTGAAACTTAGAAATAGAAGGGGAATACCAGACATTCAATAGTCCTATTCTAAATAATTTTGTATGCTGAGGATGAAGGAAGGCGAAGCCTAATAGAAGGCTACATGTCATAGTCCTTGAGAAGAAAAATATTCCTTTCATACTTCTGAGAGGAAAGAAATTGTCCAGTAAGGTAAGTTAAATCATGCTAATGAGCAAAACCCTGTGGTTAGAGATAGGAAAAGCTAGATTTAACAAAGACAGCATGAACACTGTCTGTACCTATCACTAAGAGATCATCAATCATAGCTACCCCATAACTGTAACAAAATCCATGCTTAAAACAGCATGGCAGGAATCAGAGACACCTTTATTATCAAAATGTGACCAAACTTACTCCAACATTACCTCTCAAATACCTCCAGCAAAACAGGAGACAGATTTCAGCACTGCTTTTTTACAAGTAGTGAAGGGCAGCGGTCCAACTAGTAAATCGTTGGATGTAATTCCCTTAGCATTTCTAAGACTTCATTAAGAAAAAGGATGAAACTCAACCAAGGAAGCAGCACAGTTCAAACCTGTCTTGACTCTGCTCTACTTCATCAGTGCAGATTGAAACATTTAAAAGAGAAGGAAATAGATGTGAAATGCCTTGCAGGAAGAAAATATTAGCACGAAAATCAAGTCAAGCAAGTCACATCCACTGCAGCCTTCCATCTGAATGGTTCTGCTGGACAAGAAATTGCTGTGGCTGTGGCAAAACATAGTCTTCTCACTTTCACAGTTATTGGATGGAGGTTAAAAATTTCCTAGGCAGCAATCTGAGTTTTTGACATCAATGGAAATTAGGAGCATGAAGTGTCTTTACAATGTTACCCATAATCAATATTTAAAAAGGTTGCTGATGTTTTTCTTGCATTTTTTTACAAACAAATGTTTTAACATAAAGGCTAGTTAAGGCTGGTTTTAAGTTTTGCCATGATTATGCCATTTGTTATTTATCAGATACAAATGAATTACCTTAAGGTAATTAATTGAAAATAAAAATTATAATAATAGCAATAAAAAGTGTAATTGTATTATTTGGAAAACAGGCAGAGGCATGTTTAACTAAAGGCAGAGGACATGACTATAAATAGAAATGGTCCAATAAGACCATACGTTCTGATAGTGAATGTGGAAAGAGGAAGAGATTATGTGAATTTTGCTCTTCAGTAGAAGTGTCTTGCTTCAGATGGAAAGCAATGAGGCTAAATTTAAAGAGATCTAACTCAACATTTAACCAACAAAATGGCAGCAATATTGCCAGGCTTCAAAGCTGGAGAACTGGAAATTTTGAGAGCAGTTGAGAGGTGGAGGTCCCTCACAATTCCAAGAGTGGTAGAGATCTTTCTCATATTTCAAATAAAATGAAAGGAAAAAATGTGAGTCATCCAGGAACCGGGAACTAGAAATCAGAGCCCAGGCTCTAAATTTTGATTAAGCATTAGACTACTTGAATGGAGCCAAATTACAAATGGAGCCAAATGGGCATCCCTTTATCTTTGTCAGTCTCCAATATTGTCGTGGTTTAGCCCCAGTCGGCAACTGAGCACTACACAGCCGCTCGCTCACCCTCCCCCTCCCTGGTGGGATGGGGGAGAGAATTGGAAGGGCAAAAGAAAACTCGCAGGTTGAGATAAGAACAGTTTAATAATTGAAATAAAATAATAATAATAATAATGATGATAGTAATAAAATTGCAATGAAAAGGAGAATGAGAAAGGGAGAGACAAAACCCAGGGAAAAAAAAACAAGTGATGCAACCGCTCACCACCCACCGACCGATGCCCCGCCAGTCCCCGAGCAGCGATCGCTCCCCCCGGCCAACTCCCCCCAGTTTATATACTGAGCATGACGTCATATGGTATGGAATAACCCCTTTGGTCAGTTTGGATCAACTGTCTTGGCTGTGCCCCCTCCCAGTTTCTTGGGCACCTGGCAGAGCATGGGAAGCTGAGAAAAAAAAAAAAGTGCTTGATTATTCTAAGCACTACTTGGCAACAACTAAAACATCAGTGTGTTATCAGCATTCTTCTTACACTAAATCCAAAACACAGCACTATGCTAGCTACTAGGAAGAAAATTAACTCTCTCCCAGCTGAAACCAGGACAAATATGAAAGTGGCATTTGAGTTATGGTTTCTTTAGAAATTATATGACCAAATCTCTCTCTTATTTAGCACTGTTTCCTTACATTTTTGCAAAATTCTACCAAATGCATACATGACTAATTTTGATTCCTTTAGAAGATCATTCTACCTTGGGGAGCTCGTAGGAATGATAATTTTCATATGTAAAGGTAGAACTTGTATATTGGCACTGCCAGTTTCAATCTGCTCCAGGTCAGACTTCTATTACTGAGAGCTAAAATCTCACACATGCCCGTGAAAAAATATTTGGAAATCCTATTTCTGTTTGACAGTGGGAAGTGCTTGAGTATACATCACAAAGCAGCTGTAACAATTGACTCTACCTGCACCTGTCTTGGCTCTCAGATCTCTCAGTTGCCTCGGATGATCAAGCTGCCATCTTTCATGTGGTTTCACTTAAAATAATACAAGAATATTTTCAGTTTTGATTTATCCAGAGAAGCATCAAAGCAAGCTGTAAAAATTGTGTCTGTATTCAGCACTGGAATATTTTGTGACACATAGGACCAAAACCCAGCACCAATGAGGCAAAAACCCAGGAAACTAGAATATAGAATGAAAGGGTAGTTAATTTAAGGCTCTTTTCATGGTGACTTCCACAGACATGCAGTGCTTTCTTTTCTATTATTATCTCAAATCAGCCTCTAATTTAGAAAATCTTGGTAATATGAAGGAAGCTGATTTTGACCAACTTCTGCATGGCTGCTTGACCAGTGGTCTGCAGTTCAGAATAAAAGATAGCAGGCATCAGTAATCATCATTGTGTAGTATATTTAAACTGTAGGCAGAACGGTGATGTGAATGGAGGCTAGGACTTAGCCTTAGCAAATCATTCCATTGAAGGAAAAAAAGTGATGAAACAAAGCGATATTTATTCCTGGGTTGCAAAAAGAGGGCTGTTTGTGCCAAACAAAATGAGTACTTGAACAAGACATATTCAGACTCTAATGCATATGAATCGCTTTGTACGTGTTGCTTGATAGCACACCCGTGCATGATGTTGTTAGTGTCACTCTAGGCATGTTATGGATTTACTGTACTACATACAATGCAATTATTGATTTACATAAGTATTGCTATTTTTCCCCAAACGTAACAGATTTTAGCTTGAAAGGACTATAAACTGAGAGACTTGCTATAGTTTAAAATTGGCAGCTGGTCGGGAAATGAATGCCAGGCAAAGTGAGTGTACAGGAGGTTCCTGCTGTTTCCTCAGGGAAGCGTCCCTGGGTGAGACATCTGCTGTTCAAACTTCACCACATATTTTATCAGGTGACACTCTGTCGATACCTAATCCAAATTTCTTCTGTTGTAAAATGTTCTGCTTAAATGAAAATATAATAACTTTCCATTTTCTATTAAAAATCCCAAATCCACTTGATTTCCCCCCAAAAATGTTTTATTAATGAATGTATCTTTCTATTGGTATTGCAAGTCTTAAAAACAGTAACTTACTTTTCCATGCATATTCATAATTTCATGGCATGAATCATAAAATTCAAACCCATACGTGCACATTCTGTTCAAAATACTTATGCTGCGTTCACTACATCAGTATCTGAACTCTCAGTTTATTTATCTGCACAACAGCTCTTTTAGGTAAAGTGCAATTGAAGCAGGTTCAATATGGGACTTAGAAAGCTAAAATTGTTGTTGCCCCCCTGCCCCAATGCCTAATGGTGAGAGATTTGCTTCCCACAGTATGCTTCAGAATCGTGAATGGGATTCCCTAAAGCATACATGGAAGTTAGGCATCCTTCTTGTCTTCCACAGGCAGTGGCTCTGGAATTCTTTCTGCACGGCAGCAGTGCTTCAGCAGAAGAGGTGAAGAATGTTCCCACCCAAAATAAGCTCTAGCCAGGAGATTAAATGACTCTCGAGAGGTGGGAAATGAGAGGCTGAATTCCCTCGGGAAGAGAAAGAAACTAAATCTGTGTTTCACATGTCCTGACAAGAGCCCTCACCACTGGACTATTGTATAAAGGGGGCATGTCCTCCCTCTGTACTATAAAATAGCAGCTGCAGCTGCATTTGGTGAGGATCACTCTTCTGTCTGCATACCAGATGCACTCTCAGAACCAGATGGAGCCTTCCAGTCATCTTAGGTGGATGACCCTCTAGTTTCTGTATTCCAGCCAGGCTTAAATACAAGATTGGTGACAAGCTGCTCAGTCCTATTAATTTGGAAACCATAAAATCACAAATGTAGGCACCTAGAGAACCTTTAAAGCTAGAAAATAACATGCTCGTGTGCTGCAGGTACCTTGAGGGTTAAGAAGCAGCTAAGCAGGAGTTTTCAGCAACACTGTTTTTGAATTAGATGTCTCTGTTATCTCTGAGAACTGCAGAAGGCGGCGGCTAACTAAGGTCACGAACGGAGTCTGTGGCGAGGCACAGTACTGGATCCAGAAGCCTTAGGTTCAGCTGCTGGACTATTGTTTTATTTTAATTGCTTAACTATTAAAAATGTTTCTGTGGAAGAAGTATAGTTGCAAGAAGCAGTTGGTGATACATTCTACTCATTTTGGTGTGTTTTAGAAACACCGTTAGCATAAATCTTCTAGTGTGATTTGCACTTCACTTAATTTTATAAATATATAGACAAGCCTCAGTCTGCACATCAGAACCAGGAATGTTTTTGTATCAAGAACCTCAAATGAGAAAATCTGTAAATGAGTTGGCTGTTTTCTCATCTGTTCTGTGCCCCTCTTGCTGCCCCTTCTGCTGTCTAAGAGGAAACTGCTTTTTTTTCTTCCCTCTCCCAGGTTCTGTCTCACAACTGCTACTGCTTGACTGATGGATGGAGGGACACAGTAGAAAGAAACACAACCTTAATCTGTAACAGTCAGCAAATAAGCATACCGTAGCAAAACACTTTAAGACAAAAAAACCCAGCAGCTGAAATCGGAAAGTGATTTTACTCTATAAAAAAAAATTCTTCACTCTGATCACGTCAATTCCCTTTACAAAGCCTTCCACTCTCTTTAGCTTGTATTTTGGGCATACCTCAGCTCCTCATCCTTAAGTCTTTCCTTGGCTCTAGCCAAGGCCCACTCCTCAATTTCTTATCATCTGCTCAGTTTGTTCGATGCAAGCCCTTCTCAGTGTGCTTGCTATTCTTATTTTTGAGGATTTTTTTTTCCCATGTCTCTTTCCAATTTCTTGAGTCGACTCACTCAGCCAACCTTTTCCAAGCCTTTTCTTAGTACATGTCTCACTGCAGAATAGGAAGATACATCACAAAGGCAAAAGCCAACATTTTCAGCTGTTGTTTATGAGAGTAGCTTTATTGACTTAATGGGCTAGCTGAGGATCTGATCCCTTCAATTAAAGCAAAAAAAAGCCTCTCTCCCTCTGTCCTCCCACAGTGTTCTCTGTTTTTTCTCTCAAGTAATTCACTGAGGATAGTACTTGTATCACTTCCCTTGTCACACACAGAGCTCAAAACACTAAGCCACCAGCAAGTGATAGATAAATATCACTTAAGGCTTGCTCCCTTGACATTCTTTTCTGAATGAATTGTTTATAAAGTATAAGAAATACCTGTTGAAAGAAACCTTCTATGAATCCTAACTGTAGATTTTATATTATGAGTTTGATAGAACTAGAACAGGAAAATATTGGATAACTTAAAAAAATGTCCTTTTTTCTGCTAGGCACTACAAAATATAATGTATGTTACTTCACAGATTCCACTTGCTACCCCTTGTACTTCTTGGCATTGAACTTACCTCTCCAGCCCTTCTTTTCTACCCACTTCCATACAACCTGATTGCTGACACATGTGTGCGAGGAAGTGAATGAAGATACAGGACTCATATTACTTTTGCAATTCAAAAGCTTGGAAGCACTGACAATACATAAGACTTGTGGACCCTTTGAATAACCTGTTCAGTGTGCTCGTGATGGGAGGCAAACCTCAGCAAGATATGAAGATGATGGGGAACAGTTTTATGGACCACAGAACATGCAGCACATGGCTTACTTCAGTCACCCGTAAGCACCTCAAGTTCTGAACTCTTATGTCTGGGGAGGTCACTTCAAACATACATTACCCATTTTATATTGCTTGATGGATTGAAGTAAATAAGGAAAGACCCTCACATCTACACAAATCAAAATGAAATTGAAATCAAATTCATTACCAACCTGATAATTAAGGTAACACCAGGAAGAAAAAGATGTTTTCTAGCATTTGTGCAAATAGATCTTTTTCCTATTTCAGCTGGATAAATAATACAGGGAGGGTCAAATCACTTCCAGCTCTAGGTTGATATTACAGCTACATCTTTAGTGCCGATCAGGCAGTTTGCCCAAATTATTGGTAATAAAACAATGGATAATCTTCTCTTCTTCAAATTATTAATGTTTATATGGTAACTAGAATATCTTCCTCAATAACACAGGGCTTCATGAAATATTCAAATCCCATTCAAAATGGTACTGCTTGTTACATTAAAATAAAATAATTTTAATGATGATAATGTCACTTTTCTAGCTTAAACATTCAACTCCTCAACCAATAAAACACCCATATGATCATTTTAAGAGTAAGATTACTTAACCTAAGGCTTTTTAGGTGTTTGCAACACTATTCTTTTAGCGCTGTTCTCAAATAGATTATGTGGTTTTTATCAAACACACACCCACTCTTACCATCTGCTGGAAATTTATAAAAAGTATAAGAATGTTAAGGTAGATTTCCTCCATTTATAAAAACTGGGAGAATATAAATAAAGAAAAAAGATAGCTTAAGACGGCTGTTTCAGTTCTGAGGGTTTCTTTCATTTAGTAAGATGCTGATAACCATCAGAAGCTACAACAGCATGCAATACTGACCCCAACCAACAGCAAGCTGGAAAGGGTTAGTGAAAGACATGATGGCCTTCCCAGCTGTGACCCCACTGCAGAGCAAAAACTGCCGCTGTAAAAGACGTCAGCTCACTTTAAAGCGGTAGGTGCTTCAGACCAGGATGCCAGAATGGTTGAGGTTTGGAAATCAGCTAGTCCAACCCCCCTGCTGAAAGCTGGTCCAATTACAGCAGGTTGTTCAGGGCTTTGTCAAATTGAGCTCTGAATGTCTTCAAGGATGGAGACTCCATGACTTCTCCAGGCAATCTGCCAGCGTTTGACCATCCTGTATTTTTCAGTTTGTGCCCATTGCCTCTTGTCCTGTCACTGGATACCGCTGAGAAGAGTATGGCTCCATCTTCTTTATTGCCCCTCATCAAGCATTCGTACACATTGATAAGATCTGCCTGCTCCCCCAAGCCATGGCTTTCTCTTCTCCAGGCTAAATAGTCCCAGCTCTCTTGACATATATCAGATGTCCATGTCTCGTTTGTACTGGGGAGCCCAGAACTGGACACCGCACTCCAGATTTCTCACTGATGCCAAGTAAAGGACAAGGATCATCTCCGTCAGCTTGCTGAGCTAATGTAGCTCAGCATGTTCTTGGCCTTCCTTGTCACAAGAATGCATTGCTGGCTCATGGTCAGCTTGTTATTCACCAGGGCCCCCAGGGCATTTTCTGCAAAGCTGCTTTCCAGACAATTGTCTCCCTCCCTGTACTAGTGCGTGGGGTTATTCTTGCCCAGGAGCAGAAGTTTGCACTTCCCATTGTTGAACTTCACAAGGTTCTGTCAGCCCATTTCTCTAGTCTCTCAGAGTTCCTCTGAATGACAGCACACCACTCTGGCATATCAGCTACTTCTCAGCTGCAAACTTGCTCAAGGTTTGAGCACCTCTGCCCCATCATCCAGGTCATTAATGAAGATTTTAAGCAGTATTGGCCACAGTACTGACCCCTGGGGCCACTAGTGACTGTCCTCCAGCTGACCTTTATAATGCTGATCATATCCCTCCAAGCCCAGTAATAAAGCCAGCTTTCAATCCACCTCACTGACCACTTCAGTCAGTCAATGAAGATGTTATGGGAAACAGTGTCAAAAGCTGCACTAGAGCTGAGATAAACAACAACCACCACTCTCTGCTCATTCATTGAGCAAGTCATCTTATTGTATAAGGCTATTAGGTTGGTCAAGCATCAGTTCCCCTTCATAAATCCATGCTGACTACTCCCAGTCATCTTCTTGTCCTTAATACGTCTGACAACAGCTTCCATTTGATTTGCTCCACAACCTTCCCATGGACTGAGGCGAGGCTGATCATCCTGTAGTTCCCCAGATCCTCCTTCTTACTTTGCTTGAAGATAGAAGTGACATTTCCTCATGAAGCTCAACCAATTGCCATGACCTTTCAAAGATAATCAAAAGTGGCCTCACAATTACATCAGTCAGCTCCCTTAGCACTCTTGGGTGCATCCCATCAGGATCCACAGACTTGTGTACATCCAGCTTGTTGAATTGTTCCCCAACCTGATCCTCCTTTACAAAGAAGAAGTCCTTATTTAGCCAGAATTCCGTGACTTGGGGTTCCTGGTAAAGAAAGAAGCGGAGAAAGCACTGAGTACCTCTGCCTTTTCCATGTCCTTTGTTGTCAGGTCCCCTACCCCATCAGCAAGCCCATTTTCTTCCCTAGTCTTCCTTTTGCTGCTATTGAACCTGAAGAAGCCTTTCTTCTGCCCTTCACATCCCTCACTAGATTCAACTCCAAGGGGGCTTTCACTTTCCTAACACTATCCCTGTGTGCTCAGGGTCTCTATATTTCTCCTGTCCTTGGTTCCACCTCTGACATGGTATCTTTCTGCATTCCAGTTTTATCAAGACCTCCTGGTTCATCCATGCAGGCCTCCTACACCTGATTGGTGGTTGGCCAGCCTGTTGGCAAAGATGCTTTTGCCCAGCTTGGGCAGGTGGTCCCATCTCTTTCTAGCAGTTGTCAGTCCTCAAAGAGAGTTCTGACAGTTGTAAGAGCCAAATCCCTGCTGTCAACAACAGCTGAACAACCTGTTGTTGACTTCACATGGTGTGAAGCTCTCCTGAAGCTCTTCACCCCTTCCGGCAGGATCAAGGACAAACTACCTGTGCCCCAATGGTTTTGACACATGGTCACAGAGCCATGTAGTGACACTTGATATGCTCAGGGTCACCCTGGCATACCATGGGTGCCCATGTGGAAGAGCAGCAGAGGTAATAGCCCAAGGGTCGGACAAGCTTCAGTAGTCTCTGTAACATCCCAGATCTGAGCCCTTGGCAAGCAGCAAGCCTCCCTGGATAGCAGGTCAGGTAGGCGGACAGGGTCTTCATCTTCTGCACCAGGGACTCTTCCAATTCCATCACTCAGTGGCTTTCTCCTAGTACTCCTGTGTGGCGCAGGCTCTGCAGGCTCAGATGCTTTGCTGGACATTGCTCCCAGCCCCTTGTCTGCTACCTGAGCATGAAACCTATTCTGTAGTTACAGATGGAGCAGGAGCCTTGCTCCTGGTGCCAGAAGTCACAAAATTCCAGCGTTTTCCATCACAGGACTCTCTGTTTCCCAGTCTAGTAAAAACAGATCTTGCCTGTCCCTCCCCCAGTACAGGTTGGGGGTTGATGATCTTGTACCTGCAGGGTCTCAGACAAAATCCAACCAATCTCTTTTTCCTCATCTCTGACACTGTACATACAGCCTGCTGACCTCCTCCCACAGCTGCTTTACTTGGCAACAAACCCACCACCAACATACACCTCCTGCAGGCAAGGACACCATCTCTCCCTTCCCCATCCTCTGCAGGAGGCCCCAGGCCTCCCCAGACCTGGAGATCTGCATCCTCCTGGAGCTCTGAGCTGAGGCCTCTCATCTGCAGCACGCAGCAGGTGCTGGGGACCATGCCTTATAGTGAACAAAAGCTCAAACATTCTTTCATCAAGAACAGCTGACAGCTAGAAGCTGCTAGAGCTTCCTTGGTGACAACACCCGTGGAGCTACCCTTTCCTGGCAGCAAGAGGCACCCTTACTTTCTTCAAAGGATTCACAGGAGTCACTCATTGATCCCTGAAGATGTTCCCAGAAGATCTACAAGATCTAGAAGCAGAGCCTGGAAACTGCTGCACAAACTGGTGTGGCTGTTGGCTGCCTCTGTTAGGTGCACTCAAGGTCATGGGATGTGCCTCTGGGATGTTAGGGTGAGAATGGTGTGGGAAAACAGACTGACAGTTAGGGGAAAATAGGAAGGGTGAAGCACAGGAGTCCTCTGAAACATCCTGAAACAGCAAGCTGAATATTCGTTTAATTTTTTTAAAAAATCCCTTGGCTTCTTTCACATTTCCAGCAGATCACTTTTTACTTTTCTTCTATCTCCACCCTCATTCATTCATATAAACACATACACTTTGCACACTTGTAAGATTCTGCTCTTCCTCTTGTGCAGCATGCATAGAACCTTAATTATCATATGAATTCTTCAGTTTACGAATAATATACATTATTTAACATCAAAATCATGCCCCACAGTTGTTCTGTGCGTGCAACACAAAAAGAGATATTGACTTTGAAGGTCTCAGTAAAGATACAATGTAGATACCATTTGTTTATTTAAAAAAGTCTTTTCAGTATGGACTAAGCAGTTCCAAACATTAATAATGAATATTTACCTAGAAAAAATTACAATGTAAGAACTCTATTGCCTGAAGGACAATATTAATTAGTAACAGTAGTCCATAACTTAGTTTCAGAAAATGCCTGCTGTCTTCTCTAAGTATGTATGGAGCATAATTACACCACTGTTGGTCAAATTAGGTCACTTCCTTTGAGGCTTTGTAAATATCCAGATGTTATCTTTTTCACCTATGCAGCTAAGACTGATTTTAGGTATTTTATTCCTTGTTGCAAGCCTCCAGTAAATATAGAGAATGATCCTTGTCATCCTCCAGGGTGTATTCTGCCCTCTGTATGCCAGCTCTGCTGTAGAGGGTGGGAGCTACACATTTGTATCTTAGAAGAGAATATAATCCCTCGGCACTGTGTTTTAAAATCAAGCAGTAAATATTCATCCCAGCTGGAAGCAGAATACATTTAAACATGTTAAAAAGATTGTTTACAGAAGCTGGCGGAAAGAGTAGGTAGTATTTATTTTAATTATTTATTCTTTCATTCATTTTCAAAGTGCTAATGAACCCTTCCCCTTCTCCCCCTGCCCCTCCAAAAGAGACTGTTTAAAAGCATAGGTTGTTTAGGACAAAAGCAATATTGACAAAAATGTATCAATTTTTTTTTTGCTATTGTTGAGATCCTTTGAAGATAATTCTTTAGTACTCTACACAGTGCTGTGACTGTTGCCAGCATTTAAAACTCTCACAGGTAAACCTTCATCTTCTTGATTTCAGAATAACCCTTGCAGAGGTTCCCTTTGTGTGTGAGAACACCTGGCCTAATGAGGCCCACAATGTAAATTCTAGCAACTATATGTGCAGGTGATAGTGTTCAAAACATATGTGTACAGCTGCTTTTGAGTATGCAAACAAAGGCTTTCCCATCTCAGACCCTCAACACTTCATGCATTTCAGGAGACTAGTACATAAATCCCATGAAATTAAAGGCTAAAAAAAGTCAGTCAGAAGAGAATGCTTAACTTCTCAGGGTCTATATGTCAGCAATGGGCATTTTAAAAAGGAACAGTCTTCTATAGAGACAAGAGTCACTTGCCCCTTGTTGTGAAGAATCTTTGCTTCTTCCCAGTGTGGGACTCTGCTAACAGCAAGAGATGGAGGAAACACATTTTTTCTAGTCATGCTGAAGTTTCTACTTTATTTGAAAATAACTTTTTTTGTTACTACTCAAATATCCAGATAAAATATATGGCACCTCAGTATTGGGAAACTGATTTAGGGATAAAATTTACTGTTTTCTGAATCTGCATCAGCCTTTGAAAATATACTCTTGTATTTTAATCTCTTATTGTTACAGTTACCTTTTTCAGCATTCACAACCTTGTTCGTGTTTTATACAATGTCAGATAGCAAGTGTCAAGAGAAATTTAAAATTATAGTTCATTTACTCTAGTTAAACATAAGGAAGCAAAAGCAATTACCAGAGCAAAATGATGGAATTAAAGATTCTTCTTGCAACCTAGTTAGGTATTTAGTGTTTGATGAGTGTTGCAAAAGATAAATATATTTTTCAGAGAGGACTGTATCAATCTACAATCATGAATGAAAGCCACTGAACATGATTTAGATATCAAATATATGGTTTGCAAACAATTATCAGTCTTGGACCAGGAGGCTGGAGTTAGCCGGGAGTATAATTTTTCTTTGTTCCTCAAAAGATTTTTTTTTCTTTAAGTGGTAAATAATGTCTTATAAAGCAATTTGATATTTATCACTGAAGATATTCTTAAACAAAGATTAAATTTTAAAAGAAATCCTGCAGATGTTCTATAGGAGAGATATATATATAATCCCACATAAACAGACTAAATGCATTCTTACTATGAGGATAAAATGTTAATTAGTTTAGTTTAATTACAATCTTACTACATGCTAGAAGTTGAAATTTAGTGGATTGGTGATTCATTTTGATTGATCATAAAAAGTGAGCATAGACTTATTGTTGTGGTGACTAGTCTAAACTGTATGCCATGTGCATCTGTAATTTAATCTGTGATTCATACTATATGGCACATTACACATAAGAAAGTCTTTTTGATTGTTAAATATAGAGAACTTGAATTCATCTAAGCCTTACATATAAATATCAGATGCTCTATAAGAATGAGTTATAAATTCAATGTTGTCATTATTTTGACATGGCTTACTGTAGTTACAGTTAACTGTATTCAGTTTAGGTTTACTGTGAGGTTATAGTAAAGCAGATAGTTGTGCTGCCCTGGAAAAAAGCATTAAAGAAGACCAGAGCCTCATGATTAAAATTCAGAAAGACTGGGAGAATGATTTCCTGAAGTTTTTTTTTTCTTCTGAGTATAGCATGCTTCTTTTTACCCATTTCCTCTGGGCTTTTTCTTCTCTGCCACTGACCTTTGCAGGCAGAAGGAAAAACTGGACTTAACCCCTGCTCCCTCCTCACCAGTCCAGCTGAAACACAAGAAAGATCCACATTAATGTGAAGAAATTCAAGGGACCTTGTCCTCCTTACTGCTCTCTGTGTCACATATTCTGGCTAGTCCCAACTCTCCTACTGCAGCATGGGGAAATAATCAGAGCCAGGTCTCCACATAGTTCCCGTTCTACCCTTGTCGCTTGCCACCAGTGGGATATTTCATATTCAGCCTCCATACTTTGGGTCTGGAGAAAGGTAGGATACTTCTCATTATGTTCTTATGAAGCAGAAGACCTCTTAGGAATCAACATGTTTTGACCCAGTTTGGGGGAGGATTTACATATGTAAATTTTAATGTTAGAATTCTTTTATAAAAATTAGAATAAGCTCTCTCTAGATGCATCAAGAAATTAAGAGCACTCTGGTTAGAGTGTGTTGGGTAGTTGGGTGTTTATGATAAGTTTATAATACATTTGAGAAAGATAGTACATGTATAATTTTTTTTTCTAGATATGGAACCGACATGTAAATATTTTTCAGCTTCCACCTTTTCTTAATACGTCTAAACTTATTTATTTAAATAGCAACTGAAGCAAACAGGTTTTTATTCCTTTTATTTGCCCATATAGGGACACAGTTCTTTTTGCAGTGAGTTGTTACAACTCCTCATATCACTAAAGCCTATTCAAGCATGCATAAGGGTACCTCTGCTCCACCTCCATCTCTGAATGTCTCCCTATTTTTAGATGTAACAAAAATGTACAGAGAGTTTCTTCATGTTTTGAAAGATCTAATTGCAGAGAAATGCAAGATCATTTTGAAATAGTGTGATAGTCATACTCTTACCTGTGTAACCAATTTATGTTCTTTCAAGATTTGAAACGTAATTCGGTTTCTAATGTTGTAACTTGCAGTCTTGTTTTAAATCTAATCTTTGTTTTCCTATTAAAGACAGGAAAAATTACAACCAGCTACTTATACATACAGAATAGTAAAAGAAAGGGAGTAAAATTATAAAGACAGGGAAACATGACAGAGCCAAAGCATTATAAGTTCTGAGTTGCATTAAATACACATAGCAGTATTATAAACATCGTATCACTGATTAGAAAGTGCTTTGCAGCGACTACCATCTGCCTGTATTGTTGTTGTTCGTAAGGTTTAGTATTTTTTTCTGGGGTCTAGCCAGCCTGCTTGTGTTTAATAATCTGCTGTCCTTTTATACTTTACTCAGCAATCATTCACATTCTGTTGCAATACCAGCAAAACTTTAAACAACTACTTCTCATGTTTAATTCATGTTGGGGTTATTCTCAGATGGTCTTAGAATGCACCCATTCACTACAACCTTCTTAAAATAGCCTTTGGATATACAAACTTACAGACTCCTTGCTCATTTTCCCAGAAGGAAGCCTTCCACTGTACTGTATTTCCACTGCACATAATGCAAATTAGGGAAAAGGGGAAAAAAAAAGAAAGAGACCAGGTTCCCATGCAGATGTTCTGCACCTCTTTTCCATGGCCTTCAAAATTAGTCCTCTGGCTAGTGTACAGTGAAATGGATATTTAGGAGAAACAAAGCTGTTCTTTTCTTCTAAGGAATTAAAAAAAATATATTTCCAACCTCCTGCTGTTATACTAACATAAATCCACTGGTATAGGTTAGTCTTTTCTGGGGCCAGTAGAGACATGCAAAAACTACAGACTATTTTCTCTTCAACAGCATTTTGCTATGTTTGTTAAGGTTAGGTAAAAAGCACCTTTCTTTTCCTCCTTTTCCTACTACTGAATTCAATCATTCATAACAGATTATCAGATTAGGGCCTGAAGATTTTTCTAAGATTCACCTGATTTTTTTCAGTAAGTCTGATCAATGAAATAAGGGGGAGTTTGGTACCTAATTCTTACCTGTGAAATCAGAAAATTCCCAGGTGTTTGTAGAAGACACATACTTCCTTGTATGGAAAACTATTTCCAAGGAAGCAAGTGTGGTACTGCAGAATGTCTGGCACCAAGAACGTCTGACAGAAACCAGTAATGAAAGCTCAGATCCATTTTACACTTTCAGCTTTGTGACTCTGTGATTGTATTTAATAGAAGCTGGAAAGATCACCATCCGTGCAAACACTTTGAATATTTAGAATGTAACATGGAGGTGCTCTGTGTCTTTGCTGTAAAACACATATATATATGAAAGACAAGTTCAACAGTCCATGAAATGATGCACTAATCTCAAGAATTCACATGCAATTTGGGCTACGTTTTCGACTTCATGCACCTGTAATTGTAAAAGTAATATCACCCTGAAAGTAAAGTAAACCTACAAAATATATACATTTCAGTTACAGCCAGAAAAGTCTCACAGAAAAATAGCTTTTTTCAT
>VYZW01010429.1:28402-43514 GCA_013401315.1 Balaeniceps rex | reverse complement strand
CATGGAGAAGGTGAACAGGGAACAATTGCTAATCCTCCCTTCCAGTACAAAAAGCAGAGCAGTGTCAAATGAAAGAGCAGAGAAGAGTTCAGGACTTATTAAATAAAAGTACTTTCCCACACAGTGCATAAACTGTGAAACTCCTCACGAGATGCTGTGGGTGATTAAAAAAAAAAAAAAAAAAAATCAATCACTCAAGTTCAAAAGCAAATAGGGCAAATTAATGGATGTGTACCACCTTAGGCTCAGCAAGTCCCTGACCCAGAAAGCACTTAAGTCTTGGGAAAGCATCACATATGCTTATCTTGCTGTGCTACTATACTGTAAACACCTGCTACTGGTCACTGTCAAGGGCAGGACACCNCATAAAGATCATGCAGCATCTAGCTGCTAATTCCCCTGAAACATCATTTTTTCTTAGCATATACATAAAAACACTTTGCAGCATAATGAACTGGCATAGATATATGATTTCTCATATATTTTCTAATTTTTTCAACCTATTTCTACACATTGTAGAAGCCTACAAAAATATTTTGACACTGCATAATGTTCTATTTACAATATATCAGTTCAGCCCATAAATAATTTGTTTATTTTCATAAAGGAACAGAGCCCTTTTCATGCCCTTTCCCTCCCTACCTTCCAAGACATACCAATGAAAATCAGAAGTAATTATTTAAATGAAGCCTGAGAAACAAAATCAGTTCAAGAGGTTTCCATGTTTACATTGTCCCCTTTTCCTTCTCCAAATGTAAATTATGTTTCTCTAATCATAAAGTTGGGCTTTTTAAAAATTATTATTTATTTATTTCTCATGTTTTCTCTTCCACAATAGAAAACATTGCTGCTAGAACATAAACAATATGCTAAAACACATTTTTGTTTTTCTTTATCCCGAGATGTTGGTGAGGTCAAAATTTGATGAATTGTATGGGTTAGCTTTGGGGAAAAAACCCACAACATTTCATATTATCAGCTCTGAACATGCCTTTTTTTCTTTTCCTAGTTTCACTGAGTCTTTTTTAGTTGCATAATGTGACAAAAGAAACAAAAAATTTTTAAACTTTTAAACTAAAAATCTTCCACTCTAACAACCGTAATTTTGTGAACTTTCAACATATCTTTGTTTACTCATGGCTTCAAAAGACAAATCTTCTTTGCCTTTGTGACAGTTTTTTGCAGTTCTCAACTCATTATTATTATCTGTCTTACTAAAATTCTGGTAAATTGCAATATTTTTAGACTACACCAGCAGAACATAGACAAGTGTTTCAGGTTAAAGTATGCCATTTAATTTTTATAAATCCTTCATAATTCAGTCAACTTGCATTTATTCAGGTTATGCATTAATCATGCTCTAAGCATATCTTCAACCAAACTAATTTCAGAAGGGATGGCAAGGATAATGCATAGAATCACATCTGCAGTTGTGTTGCTCTATACCCAAATTACTTAGCTCCATATCCTACCAATTTACAATCACAGTGAGCAGACACTGAATTGTGTTCTGTGCTACAAATGTCAAAGTTCTGAAGTTTTCTGATGGTGTAATTCATGCTTTAACACATAACCTTATTCTAAACTCACACCTCTATCACACCAGCTAAAAGTTTGGAGTCCATGTCTGCTTTGGGTAAACACACATAACAAACTCTTAAATTTCACAGTCCTTACAAAGGAGTATAATACAACTAATTTTACAAAAAATATGTCACATGCCATCATCTGTAAAGGGTTTTTGTTCGTTTGCTTAATTTGCCAATGTGATAGTAAGCTTTGTTTGCCTGAAGTGTTTTTGATGTCTTTTTTATTTTAAAACTATCAGAGTGGGTCACTCTAAAAATCAGTACTTACATGAATAGAAGTATACTGGTAAAAGGTGTTATCTGAATTCCAGACTAATTTTTATAACTTATAGTTTATTTCCAAACTTGGGGAAGGTTCCTAAACAAAGTGATATTCTAAGTGATATTTACTCCCCCCCCAGTAAAGATCCCTTCCTAGCCTAATTCTCACCACGCATAATGAATTACTGTGATTTCTTAAATAATCTTATATACACGACTGCAAGATTGTAGAGTTTTCATTTCATATTCAACTACTACTAGTGATCACTATTGCTAGTTAACATGGAATTTAAGTCAATCTCTGAGCCTAAGATTGATTGATATTGATTGATCTTTAAGAAAATAATGTAATTACTCTACACTGATAAATTAATGTTTATGACGAGGATGTATCTTTCCTTAAAATGCTTTTTCATATGAATCCATCTATTAAAAGCATCTAGTATCAAACAGTATAAGCTAGTTTTAAACTTAATTTTCCTGCCTGTAGTACCTAGATGACAATAAAGACTCCATGTAGCATAATTTGAGAGTCACTGTAGTAGGTGAGACCAAAGACGGCTCTAAATCCAATACCTTTTCCCTAACAGAGGCTAAAAACAAGGAGGTGAAGGAAGGGTATTTGAACAGGGCAAGGATGTAGCTTTCCCCAGCTTGAGCCATCTGTGGATTGGGACCTCCTAAAGTAGAAGGTTTTATTAGTATTAATTTTATATACATATTTAATAGCGCTCTCTATACTTTTTCTTCTACAGAGCCACCCAAATGTTTTTGAACCACATCAACTTTTAACATCCACATCACCCCAGAACTCCACGCTTCATTTACACATCATATAGAAAGCATTTTTTAGTTGTCATTTTTTAGTTGTTCAGATCCTGCATCATGAATGCCCTCTGGGAATTATATTAAAATAAAAAGAGTGAACAATCAATTTTTATTCTTCCACTCCACAGTATTTATGGTTTTAGAATCTTCCAAACTACCTTTTCTTAATAATTTATTTTCCAAGAAGGGTGACAGACTTTAACTCTTTGTATTTACATATGGCAGTCAGGGAAAAGTCTCTAAGCCACAGCAATGCGACTGCACAAGAAAAAAAAACAACATTGATACAAGTTACCACACGGAGGGAAAGACAGCTAAGAGTCAAGATTTAGCTTTACCTTTTTGTGAGGCAACTGTGTTGCACAATCACGCCTACAGGCGGCAAAGAATTAATACTTCCCAAATCATCCATGTACCTTCCAGTCTGAGTGTCTCTCAGAACCACAAACCTTTTTCCAGCAAAAAGAAGTAGTTCTTGCAAACAGAAAATTGTGGGTTTAATAATTTAAAAGACCAAAAAGTAGTTTATTTTTATAACAAAATTAAAGGCCAATATGATTACATTTTTGTGGAACTGCTTGATTAAACCTGGCAGCTTCATAGATCGCACAGTTAGACTCTGATGGTATTTGACAAGGTACAGAACCACAAGGAAATTAAAATGAAAACATTTTCATTTTATTCTACGAATACGTAGAAGAATGTTTTCACCTTCACAGTATACCTTCCAGGTATTTAAATGATGAATTGTGGGTGAGGGTTTCAATTATTTGCCAGAAATTAATTTGAGACATGCAAATTTATTTGTAAGTTCAGGCCACATATAGCAAGTACGTTTGCAAAGAAAACAGGGAACAAAAAACAGGTCTAGTACTTCCAAAACATTCTGCTGTTTAAACAAGATGGACAATATAAAGATTTTAGGTACAAAGGAGAGGACATAACCAATTACAACATAAAACCACAACTACCAAAATAAAACAACACAAGGTTTTTGCAGCAAGAGGCATTTCTTGCAGAGTATACATGGTACACATGACACAGAATAGGGCTCTAATCTGACTGCAACTGCCAGGCACTAATGTAATNAAAAAAAGATTATCAAAAGCTGATTAAAAGCCATCCAAACATTACAATCGAGAAGTAGGGATTAAACAAAAGGCATGATTTAGAAGAGGGCTAAAGAATTTTCTGACCTTATTAATGGTCTTTATGAACTTTTATGCAAAACCTTGAGGAAGAAAAATCTACTTCAGAATTGAAAGCAATCCATAACACTTAAGGTTTTGTATATTACCAAAATTACACTACAATTAAGTGAAGGTATTTCAGGCTGGTCCAGGAGCACTGGCAGTTGCTAGGCAGCATCTGCTCCTGTCAGAGATGCTTTTTTCTTTGTGCAATACAGAACCTCAGCCAGGAATACTGCCACCAATGGATTATTACAAGGCAGCTTACTGCCATCACATGGCATCTGCAAAGTGCTCAAACTGCTGCCTAGCAACACCGCCTCTTTCTACTGAGTCATACCATCACTATGAAAATATTCATATAAAAAAAGAAACAGATGCCTGAGAAGAAAGGTGATCATTCACCAGCAAAATGAATTATTGGTAGCATCCTTCCCCTACCCTCCAAGATAAAAATAGAGTTTAGGCTCAAAAATCATGAGCTGTTTAAAGTAGTTTTGCACATCCTGGTGACATGAGGCAGAATTGAAGAAACAGATCAAAAGCCCACAGCATTGTCCACTACCTTAGCTACATTAAGGGACTGATTTTGAGCTTCTAGCTTTGCAGACATCTATCCTAGTTACTCATCCCCTTTCTGTAAATCTATTCCCTCAGCTATCAGTTCATTCAGCTTCCACTCTGGCATTACAGAAGTCCCTCACCCATACATCATTCCCTCTATGCAGGAAGTAAATGCAGCAGTTTCTTTTTCTCCCTTTTAAGCAGAGAAGGTAGCTGTTTCAGTTTCTGAAACCCTTTTCCCTCTTTCCAATACCTAACTTGCAAAGAGGAGAAAAACACTGACCATACCACACTCTGCAGAGGAGTATGGAGCCATTCTGCACTGCTGCGTTCCACAGACTGCAAATGTGAGCCAGAAATGGTTATGCTTTACTGTTGAACACTAGGAAACAAAATAAGAAACCAGTCAAGTTTTGATTATCCTGGAGGATGGAGATTGCACCACCTCTCCAGGCAACCTGCTCCAGTGCTTTACCATATGCATTGTGGAAATCAATGTCCCTTACTGTAATTTGCCACCACTGCTCCTTCTCCTTTCACTGTGCAACTCTGAAAAGTGTCTGGCCATGTCTTCTCCATAACTCCCTAAAAAAGTAGCTAACCATACACTAGACCCCTTCTACAGGTGGTATCACCCTAGACCTTGCAGACCCTCCTCTCTCATCATGTGCTCCAGCCTCCTAACCATCTCCTAATCTCACCCCTCGTACTGTGAGATACAGTGCTCTAGATGCAGCCCCAAGAGGGATTCCCCAAAGGAGGAAATGATCACTTCCACCAACATCCTGGTTATATAGGAACACAGCCTGCTATGCAGCTAGCTACAAGAGAGCACCACTGATTCATGTTCGCACATGCAAAAACATAGGCATCATCCCACAGCGTTTTACATCCTATCCCATTTTACACTGACTACAACAGAATACACTCAGTCCTCCCATTTAACTGCTAAATAAGTTCATAACATGCTAAAGTTACCTTGGCATTTATGGTAGTTTGCACGTTTCCTATGGGAAGGAGGAAGGGAAGAATGGGGCAGTTTTCTAAAAGTGTATTCATCACCATACCAGCTCCTGCATCTTAGTTGAAAACTCTGTATTTTAGCCTATACTGTCTGCCACACAAGAACTTTTTGTGGACACCTGAAGACAGCTTACAAGACTGCTAAGAAAGCTTTGAACCCACACACAGGAACTTTGACCTTTTTGGTAAACTATTTGCTACTAAAATACCAAAAAATGAAATATTTGCCTGGCATAATTGAAGATGCTTTTTTTTAAATGAGATCTAAAGAATTTTTACCTCTCTAATCTTGACTTAAGCAAACATGCATTATTTAATTCTATCAACATCATCTGAACCATTGGGAAAATTATCTTTTTCTCTTATTGCATCCTCCACCCAGGTTGAAATAATTTTTTTTTCATTATTAAAAGAAGAATACTGTCTTGTGACAGCAACCTGAAACGTAGTCACTCCAGAATTGAAAAACAGAAGATCAGAAGTTGCAGTTTAGGGCCTTGCTGTGATGAAGAAAGTTAGAGAAGCCTATTTTCTACCTCCACTTCCCCAGAGACAAAAGAGAAGCTGTTTCTGCAAGACCAATGCTTCAAAAGCAATCTTCCTTGGGGTAAAACCCTTGGACCACAGAGATAACCAAATACTTATCAGAGGAAAAAAACCAACCAAACAAACAAACAAAAAAAAACAACACCGCAGAGCAACTTTGTTCATAATTCCGATCAGATCAACGTACTCAGAAAGGCTGAAACCAAACAGCAAGCGGGCAGCATGGATAGCTGCAAATTACTGTGCACATGACAGAGCGATGAGGGAGTACTACTGACAGCAGCAGCACAAGCTGTTCCAAGCGGATGCTTAGCTGCGTGGTCAGCAGACAGCAGGCCCAAGCGCATCAGCTCACAGAGCTGGTCTTTCTGCGCCACAGGCCAGCTCTTCCCACCTAATATTGCCATTGTCATTGCCAGAGAAGGGCCAGTCAATATAACCTTTAAACAGAAACATAGACACGTAGATGATCCACCTAGTCGCTCTCTTCGTGCAAGGCCAGGTGCACAGGTAGCATGCAGCTCCATTTTGTACAGTATATAATAGCAGATGTCAGGGCAAAATAATCTCACAAAAATGTTGATCCTGCTTCACTAAATGCAGTGACACTAGACTGTTGCCTCTTTGGTTTATCGCAAATTGAGTCACCAATCATTCAGCTCACGAGCATTTAGAGAGAGAGAGAAAACACAAAGAAACATGAAAGTTCAAACCACAATTTTCAATAACCTTCTTTTACAATAATTCGTATATTTTTTGATTATTTACCCCACACCGGCTGACTCTTTCTCACTTGTGCCTACACTCTCTGTCCATGTATATAATATAGCCATATATACATAAACTTACATAAATGAGAACATTTGCCTGGGTGAAGTGGGCAACTTTACGCAGACAATTCCATAGTAATTTTTCTCTACAAAGGAGGAGATGGGTGAAATAGAAACATCTCCTCCTAGCCTCCCAGATCCAGACCCAGTCACTGGAAACAGACATCACTCCCTCCAGGGACTATTTAACACTTGTCTCTGATATTCTCCTATGAAAGGTTTTCTGCTACCTTTACAACTTATTTGGGTAGACCACGCACCCCAGCAAGACAAAGGACTGTATGCAATCCAATACCCAAACAGGCCTGTAAAAAGTTATATTATTGCTTTCAATTGGCTTCTGTTTAACAGTTCTTCTGGGTTTCTCCAACATGTAGGCAAGGCTTAATTTATCAAGATCAGAAGACTGAAAGGGTAGGTATGCTAAATTAATGGTTGGCATAAACAATCTCATTCATAAACATATTTAGAGGGAAGAGTCCCCTGCTGTTCAAATACACAGAAACAAGAGATTTCTAGAACAGTAAGCCACCTGCCAAAGCATGCTGAACAACAGTCTAGCATGCTGGGTAGCTCACAGACTTACATTCAAAATAAAGAAAAAAAAAAAAAATTTCACCACTCCATCAGCTACCTACTGCCAACACTAAAAGCATTTAGTGCATAAGCTTCCTTACACTGTAACATCTAGACAAACTTTTATTTTTGTTTCAGAGAGTAACTGGTATCAGCTTGCCTCTGAAAACAGAATGACCTGCTTTTAATCACCAAGAGTTAGGTGGCACCACTTGTTGTAAGCTTTCCTTAAGGCTTAATATCCAGAAAGTCTCAAGAAAAGAAAATTAAGTCAAATGCTGAAGTGGGACAAGAGGGAAGTCTTATCCTTGTAGTAAGTAATCACCTCAACTATAGTGGAAAGCGCTTCGTCTGCTCAAACCCACCAGTCTTCCTAATACCTTCGGTAAGTTTTGACTAAAGACTCAATGTTTAAAATATGTCTAAGAGGAAGAAATTCCAGCTAAAAAAACTTAAGAGATGCTTTCAGGATCTCAGAAGAGATCATAAAGTTCATTTTGACACGCAAAACCTGAATGAAGGTTTAATTTTAACATCAGTCACTTGAGTGAGATATTTCATCTATTTGCCTTGAGGTTCAGTGAGCATACAGATTTTTAAACAGAAGAAGAGAGTAAAATGTAGTGATATTAAGGCTGATTCATAACTTAAAAACAATCAGTGGAAAGACTGCTGTCAATTGCAACTGGTTTTGAACCAAGATCCCACTGTACGCTTCCTTTAGCCTCTTCCTCAGTGAATATCACAGCTGAGAAAAGAACACAAAATTAATTCACTATACGAATTAACAAAAATTTCTCTGAAGCTGAAGAAAAAGTTGCATCAGGCTCTTCAGCAGCTGAATACTCTTCCAAAGACTTTCCATTCTTTGGTCAGTGTTTTCACATCCATGTCTGAAAAGAGCTCCCATTTTTCAAAAGAACAAATCTATAAAATGTGTATGGCCACTGATAATGCTAGTTGTTGGAGGTCACCAGAGAATTACAGCTCTTCCATGTAAGAATTGTGTTCCAAATAATTATTTAACATATTAATCAGAAAAGCTTGTGTATCTACACGTCACTGTGCATATGAAGACAAAGAACTCTTCCTCATTCCCAATTATTCCTTTTTCGTGGGCTTTTAAATGCCACCAAATATGTGGTAGAGAATTTTCTAGGTTGCAAGTTCTGGTAATAGTTCTTACACGTTGCCCTGATGTTTTTATTGGGCTCTGACTTTTTAAGTACAGAATTGCTGAAAAGAAAGGCTTTGCAAGATAGTGAGATTCAAGTGCAGCTGAGCTATGCCATTGACTGTGAACTAAGAGAGCTACCATCAGAAGGATTAATAAAAATACCAACTTTCCTCTCTTCCTCCTAGATACAGCTGCAAACCATGACCTGCACCATCACCCCATACTCAGACACCAACTTACTATGCCTTAAATTGTTCAAAAGAGAAACAAATTTAAAGTTTCCTTACTAATTTCACTCTGTAGAATCTCCCTTCCTGTCCTACAGGCTTGATAATGAATTTAAACCCAAAGCACATAAATAATAAACACCAAAAAATTACCTAAATTTTTCTAAGAACTAGGAGCATTCAAGGCATGTTGTCATATACCCTGTTTTTAATTGTAACTGATACCTGCTGCATTAAAAAAGAAAGCAAAATAACTTGTTCCTTGAATAAAGGTGAAAAGCCTTGTTTCCTACCAATGGATATTCACATTCCCGTTCCCTCTGTTTCACCAACAGCCCCATGGCACACCAAATGCAGTACCATCAGCCTTTTAATCTTTCACTATCCCCAGTCCTGTTGCTGAGCACTCCTGTCTACAAAACACCCTCAAGTCACTCCCATGCTCACATTAACAGCTTCCCCCTTCACATTCTCCAGCAAGAAAACAAAAAAGTTGTATTAGGAAAAGTCCTGATAGAACCTTATTATCCATTCTTTTCAGCAAGTGAGTAGCTACTTATCTGGTCTTCTGTCCACAGGAACACTAGTAAGTTCTTTCTTCCCCACCCAGCCACCAATTTTCATTAAATCTGTAGGAAATGTATGCCTGAGACTGCCAACTCTCATTATATAATGTCACTCATTACTGGATGAGAGGTATTGTTAGGTGAGGACAGAAAGCCTGAACACTTAAAGATTTCCACCCTTAGGAAAACAGTCTAAATACAAAATCCATTCTGCGCTGTGGATAAGGTCAGAGAGGAACCACTTCTGCCCCCCACCCAATTCCTGAAAGTCTTAACTGAATAAATAATATGGCATAAATATGAATAAATGGAGAAAATTGCTCTCAAAACCATCAAAGCATCAAAAGTTAAAACCCATATCGCAATACTATCACTTCTTACTCTAAGATCACGCCTACATTCCCATACGAGCCATGCGATAAACTGCTACGCATATACATCTGATCCCTTGCCTTTGCAAGCAATTTGAAAAACTGTTTCTCAATTTCATTCCTCTTGTATTTAGAAAGTTTTGGCTAATTTCTACTGTAAATGTATTTGTGGACAACTAGTATTTAGATGATCCCAAACTAGTAATATCTTACAAATTAATTCTCATCCAGCTCTGCAGACCAGGTATTCACAAGAGTAACCACAATGCTAGTCTTTCCTAAGATAAATGAGCCAAGATATATTTATCTCTTCCCACAAAACAGTATATTTAATCTCCCAAGTTATATTAGCAACAGCAGAAATACAGATTTACACTAGACTGAAACTAAAATTGCCCACTATGTTAAATAACACTTCACTAAACTTTCCGATCTGTACAGAAAGTCTCCAGTTGGGTGCATCTTGGGAGTTGCCTTTTTCCAGAGGCATTTCAAAGTGTGATTCATTTCTCATTCAGTCAAATAACACATACACATTTCCTTTATGACCCCTGACTGACATATTCCTTTGATCATTCTTAAGTCCTAAGGGTAAAAAAAGGCCCTTAGGGGCAAAATACTGAATGGAACTAAAAATTACACCAGTCCACAGACCATCTAGTTTTCCTGACTAAAGAGCAAGTCCCCAGGTATTACCACCACATCCCAAAACAGCACTGCACAGAAGGTTTAGTACATCCTTCCACATAGCTTTGGTTCCAGGACGGATCACTGAAGAATATCCTTAGTCACCTCCCTCCTGCTGCCAGACAATTACAGTTTCTGGCAATAATACATGAAAGAGAAGACGAAATACAATATACATCCCATAACACAGAACCCAGGTGCAATAATTGATATTGCTTCCCAGATTACCGAAGATGGACTTCTTCCTAATTTGGGGGAGGGACTTTTTTCTATCCCTCTGAAACTTTTCATTTTAAACCTGTAACAAACCGCTTCAGTGATACAGAGAAACCGCAGTATTATTCAACTCAAAGCACTCCTTCATTTAGCAGCTCCCTTCTATGTAAACAGATAAGAATAGAGTAGTATGTCAAGAGACTTGGTAAGGGAAGGCAGACTTTTTGTAAGTTTTACAGTCCTGTTTTTTGAGACACAAATATGAATTGGGCAATGTGCAAGCCAAGGTTTAGTGACAGGAAAAAAAAAAAAATCAAGATACTGATCAAAAAGCAGAAGCTGCAGTACAGAACTGTAACTAGGACATTATGATGTTCCATCCTTTCTTAGTAGGAGCAAAGGAAATATTAGTTATATGTATTTGTGCTTATGGATTTATTTTTCATTGTTACCAATTAAGTAGTGCAAATAAAGATAAAATATTCATTTTAAATGAAACAACAGATTTTAACACTAGTTCTTTGAATAAACTAAGAACAGGTGCTGTTTATGCAGGCAGGTTTTCCTTCTTCTCCATGATTTAATACATACATATTTAACATGGTGAGCCATGCAAAGTACAGGATTAACTACATTAAAAAAAAAAACCAGACCAAAACAAAACAAAAAACAACAACAAAAAAAAACCTTTCTTGAGAACCATGCTCCTTGCACAAAAATAAAGCAGCAGAAACTGACAGCCTAATGAAATACATAATCAGCTCTCACACATTTGCCAAATTTTAATTAAGTTATTTACTAAAGAGTTCTCTCTGCTTAGCTTTTTCTTTTAATTCATTATTATTTAATACTTGTTTTAGAAGACTAATGTAACTAATCAGATCACTTTAATAAATATTTTCTTAGAGACAGAGACTGCTTTAAAAATATTAAAACACTAGAGGGCTAGAGAGCTAGTTATCTTCAATAATCAGTTTAGAAATCTCACTAATTGTTTTCATAACGGGTCATCTTAAGCATCTGTGGAAGAACTGTTTGCCTTTCAACAGTGAGTCTAAAGTTTTAAAAGTGTAGTTAGGATTAGAGCCACTGAGCATAGGTATTTCTAAATAGAACAGAAGGGAATTATTCACAACAGCTACCAGGTAGTTGCTATGCTATAGTAGCTGAGAAATACAGTCAAGGAAGAATTTCAGTGTTGTTAGGGGAGTGTTTGATTTTATTATTTATTTATAAATAACCTGAGCAATCTTTTAATATCTTTGTTGCAGAAGTATACAATGACTTGTATGAGAACTGGGCAACATAAAAGCATTCCACAACTGTAAGCATTGAAAACTTCTTTTAATTGCAGCTAGACAGGCAAAGAGAACTTCGGAACCACCAAAAAGCTACTGACATTTACATCAGTAAATTTAACATGTTCTCTTGCAGTCAAGAGTCTGTGTAGCTGTAAAGGGGTATCTGTAAAGGGGCTCCAGCAAGCACATAAGAAATGTCTTTGTCTTAAACTCTTTGAAAGCCAATGCATAATACAAAGCCCTTCTATACCCACGTGTTGAGAGAGGGAACGTGGTGGCTTTCTGAAGGAACAGTTTCTATAAATTATCATCTCTGAGCCAACTACCTACATCACAATTTACTTTCAACAAAGAGAACAGCATCAGAATTAACTACTTTATGTGATGCTTTCACTTTCCTTGACACACATGAACAGGTATGTACAGGGCCTGGGTGCCCAGACATACCTTTCTACTTCACCAGAAAGCTCTTTGTAGTATTCCAGTTGCAGAAATTACTGAGTTTTTTCCCACCCAACTTACATCAACAGGGACATAAAGTCTATTGCCTTAATCCAAAGGCACATCAGAAACACTTTATGGTTTAACAAGAGCACAGAGAAAACACACAGTGGCTTTTTTGGATAGACACTGGTCAAAATAAAAACAAACTACTAAAGCCCAAGGCATAACCTCATACCAGCAACTCATGCCAAGATAATTATTTTTGCACATATTATTTTATTTGTGAAATCAGGATAACTTACATCAGAAAAAAAACCTATCATCTTTTTTTCCTTTTTTTTTTTTGGAAATCAAGATAACTTACAACAAAAAAAAAACCTTTCTTTTTTTTTTCCTTTTTTTTTTTTTTTTTTTTTTGCTAGCGCATGTCCTAACAGTAAAGCCTTAGGTCTACACCTTATATAGACTAGTTTCTCCAAAATGCACAAAAATGACCACTCCAGCAAGCAATGACGGATCTACTTCTGAAAAACTAGTCTCCTCTCCCCACCTATCATAACTAAACTCCAGACATAAGCAGCATTTTTCACCTATTCTCCCTCTCTGGAGGATTATCAACCAATTTCAATTACAGGAAAAGTAATTAAAGCTGCTGAAGAATAAAAAAAAATTTGCCTAGAGATCACCAAAATTCTTAAGACTTAGCCATTATCTCAGACCTACCTACCCATGCATTGTCTGAAAAAGAAAAATCAACATCACAGGAATATTCTTAAGACTACAGAATATTCACTGAAATAACACTTGTTTTCATTCACTACTCTCTCTTCTGGATGCCTCTTCTAGAATCGTTTACAACCTGAATGGAGATTTCCTATCTTTTCCTCCCATACATCTGCATAAAAAAAATTAGTTCACCTGCTTTTCAATTAAGGTAGCATACATATTTGAGAACACAGGCCGAACACAAACAAACAAAACTTTGAATATCAAACCCTGCAACACAGCAAAGAAAAATGACTACATAAGTGGAACAGAGGAAAACCAACAAGACTTGAAAAAGGAATAATTTTTTTCTGAAGCATCTATTACAACTATACCAGCAAGTTTAGTACTAGGACAACAGAGGTGGTCTTTCACCAGCAGTTAGCGTATGAGCAAGTCTGGATACTTCATGTTCTCCGAATATCCAGCCGAGATGTAACACAGCTTGTCACCTTTATATACTCCCAACGACTGACAAACTGCCACTTGTGTATATTGCCCTACACTTATAGCTTCTCATCTAACACACTGTATTTGATTGCGTTTTTCTTTAAACAAAAGTGAATTCCTTACTTCTATTCATTGTGAAGGTATGTGGAAGGTACTAAGCAAAATATGTTGCACAAGATGAAAGATTAACAAAAAGTACTGCTACATTTTGTTGTTTGTTGACTACGTGCTCAAAATTTCTTTTTATTTATACAATATTTCTTTTTATTCTTCTTTTCTTAAATATTAGTGGCATTAAGACTTTTAATCGCTCACAAGTCAACTGTCAAAATCGCACTTTAACAATACAGGTTAACAGATCTTTGTAGCAATATCGTTTATATTTTTTAAATATTTGCAGAAATTGACCATCCCTACACACTGTGGAACTTAAAATCAATATGAACAACTGATAACTATAAATTTAACAAAGCACTTAGGTAAGCAATCAGGGCAGACTACCTACTTTTATTATTGTACATGTCAACAGTTTTTAAAGAATAGAAAAAATTAAAATAAACAAAAGTGAAGTTAAAGAAAGTCCTCCTTTCAGTAGGCATAACATTTCTGCTCTTATCAGAAATGACTGTACACTAAAATAAAAAAAAGCCACCAATGATGACCTCTCAAATTAGAGCAAACAAGATTCGAGATGACAGTAAAGTCCGATTTACCATAAACAATGAAGAATAACAATACTATGCATTTACAGAAACACGCGAGTCGTTTGTAACGCACGCAATGCGCCACAAACACTGTAACTCTGGACTATTAACAGTCAAAGCCGTTGTCGTCCAAAAAAGCCCTCCATTTTCAAGCCGGTAAGCACGGCCCAGGCCACAGCCAGGTTTCACGCCTTCGCATGTCGATGCCCGTCCCTGGAGGGCCCCACCACCCCGAACAGGTGCATCACCGACGCCCCCTAATGACACCGCGCCATAACCATTCCCTTGCCCGAAACTCCATATAAACAGGATCACCACAAACCACAGATTAAAACGGAGAGAAAAAAGGAATCGCACGCTTAAGTAGATTAAGGGCTCAGCGACTCGTTTTCTGATTATTTGTGCAATCAGAACCTGAGCGCGGACCCCGAAAGTCTACTTTTTTCTTGCCGCCCGTTGCTTCGCCGCGGAAAAACTCAGGGAAGTAACCCGAATCAAAACACACGCAGACACGTTCGCTGGACGCCGGGCTATGCGGGCAGCCGCGGCCGGCGCGGGCCGGGGAAGGCAGCCGGCACGCAGCGGCACCGCCGATGCCCGCTCTCCCCCGCGGGCAGCCTCCCACAGCCCCGCGGGGAGAGTGGGGGGCAGCGCCCGCCCTCCTCGCCTTGCCCCCCGCTCTCCACCTGCGGGGCAGCGGGAGGGGCAGCGCCGCCGGGAGCCCGCGGAGGCGACCATTGCCTCCCCGCGGAGAGGCGGCAGCGGCGGCCGGGGCGGGGGGAGCAGCGAGCAGCCCA
>VYZW01010429.1:8889-27859 GCA_013401315.1 Balaeniceps rex | reverse complement strand
GCGGGCCCCGCAGGGCCCGGGGCCGGGGTCGGCCCCGCAGCGCAGCGCAGCAGCGAGCGGCCCTGCCTCGGGAAGGCGGCGGTGTTTTCAAGCACCGGGGGAAGGCTGAGCCCCCCACCGGCTTAACAGGGCTGCTGGGAGAACTAGCCCTGGGCGCTGTCATGAGGTTCCTCAGCCTCTGAAGTCCCCCCAGAGCACGCACTCCTCCAGTCGGTCCGACGTCTTTTTTTTTTTAAAAAAGAAAAATAAAATTCTTTTAAGAAAACGGAGAAAGTGAATCTGCACCAAGGAGGGTGGGTGGGAGATGAGTAGGGGGATACACACTCCCCCCAATAATCCCAGCCTGCAGCAGGGGACAGCAGCTGCGTTGTACTGCACACGTGGAAACCACCAGAACGTAGGACTGGGGCAGGAGCATGTTTTAAAAATTAGAAAAATCCAAATTCAGTCTGGGTGAAGGGAGAAAAATCCCGTTATTCGTTCCCTTGTTATAAACCGCGCTGGTGGATGTCCTTCTGTACATACCTGCTGCTGCACAGAGATCGTATTCCTACTTTGAACCCTGTTGTCCAAACGGGACTTTAAGATTCGTAGCTCACCTACCACTTTCATGGAAACCACATCAAATTATTTCAAATGGTGGAAATTAAAATAAGCATACTTAAACTCTTTAATGAGTTATTAGTAAAATCTGTTATTTCTCCAATTTTTTTTTTTTTACCTAAGTGTACAGTGGCAGCATTTAAGGTTGGCATTTCAGTAGAAAGAGACTCAGGAAATGCTGTTGACACTCTAACTGGTGAAACCACCAGCCCTTAGTGAGATCAAAATTTGTCTAATACTGTGATTTAATCTTTTTTAAATTAATTTCCAGAGCTTCTAAGGAGCTGGCAAAATTTGTACAGGTTGCACAATGAACAGTTATCCAAAATTTGAAATAGTTTTTAGATTTCATCTCTGAGTTCATCTTTCATTTCTACTCTTTCCATAAAGCCTAAATTTGAATTCCTCACAGCAAATTAAAAGCTGAAACATGTAATTCAAAGCTTTTCCTGTGCCTGAAATTTTGATCACTGCAAATATTCTGCCAGACTAGCGATTTTTCTCCAGTCAGAGCCTTCCCAAAGCTAAAGGCAGAAAAGAACACTTTTTATACAGCATTTTCAGAAACCTTTGTAAATAACTTACTTGATGTAAAGTTTTAGGATTACACTAAACTTTTTAATAATATAACTTCAGATGTACCCAACACTTTTTATAGAATATCTGTTCTATCATTATATAATAAAACAGAACGAAAGTCATCAATTTGCACTAGAGAACTTAGGTTGCTGTGGAAACCTTCATTATTTATTTTTTTAACATGTGCAACTTATGTTTCAACACTGAACATGGACAGCTTTCTGTTTGCTTTTTTGTTTGGTTTTGGGCTGTTGGTTTTTGCTTTCCTGTGTAGAGTGCAAACAGAAAGTGGCCAATAAGTAAGCACATTTGTACATTATTGATTTAGAAAAAACCAAATTATTCAATCACACCTTAATTCATATTCACATTTAGGCATATATATTTACAATAGCTTTATTACTTTCCTTCCTGAGACACTCCCACAGCATGCAGAAATAGCTTTTTGAAGGGACAAAACCTGACAAAGTCATTGAGTTGCATCTGTTGGAGATAGGCTGCTGCTGGGTTTGAGAATTTGGGGGTTTAATATATGTATATTTCAATAATAAATACCTCTTCATCTCTTACTAGTACTTTGGGAGCAGAAAACCACCATAGTGACAGGAATTGGTTAATTCTTCCAGCTCTCTGCCTCTTCATTCTACAGCCTCAGCACTTCATGGATTCTTCTGGCTGCCAAGTTGACCAGTAGTGAAATAGATACTTTTCCTGCCTAAGAAAAAACACAGCAGAAATTTCTTCAAAATACAACCATGTCTGAGTTGACTCTTACCATTAAAGTAAATATGGAATGAAGGTGAACTTGGGAAGACAAGGTGAGAACAGGAGCTGTTATATGCGTTAATGTTTAACATAGTATTAATTAAAATACATTAGACAGTTCATCTTGTATCATACTATCTTGCCATAATATAGATGTGATCTGGAAGACAGCTGGCTAGGGAATGGAGAGATTTGACACAGTTTCTTTCTCTTAAATAGATCAAGGGAACTGCACAATCCTTTCAAATGCTCTGCAAGGGACAATGGAAGGTCAGAGTGCAGAAAGCAGAGAGACTCTTATACCTCCCTGCAAGCAAATTTTTCACAGTTATCTCAGCCTTAAGGTATCAGGGAACATATCACCCTCTTGCCCTCTCTTTCAGGTAAGAGCATCCCCATACTTTACCCTTTCTCCCCGTTCTCAGGGCTATAGATGCTGGTACTTCTACTTCCATTATTACTTCAAACCTCTGTTTTAGAAACATGGCCCAGAACGCCTGCAATCAGAAAAAAAAAAAATCAGGGATGAATTTTAACTCCCTCTGACAGTCAATTTATTTGGTTGTTACCTCCTTTTCTACATGAGGTTCCAACTTCGCATGTTTGTTTCTTTAAAGTTCATATTCTCTCCCTGTTGATAAGATGGTTTAAGCCATTAAACAACTTGACTTTCCCATTAAGTTATAAATTCGTCACCTTGTAGGGAGAAACAAAAGGATCCAAAGCAAATACACTCTATCACCATCTCTCACGACCTCTCACGTCCTTTTGAAGCACCAAGTGTTTCTCCTTTGTGCCTCAAAATAGGGATTCATATGCCTCAAGAACTGAGCTATTCTTCCTTTGATGAAGTAACCGTCTGAAACTTTTAAGCAGGAGGTCTCTGCTTTTGATGTACAGATCCAAATTATATTCTTTGTCCTGTTGCACAAGGCCATCTCATGGATTTTTTTTCCTTACAAAGAAAGTAGCAAACCATCACATTAGGAATCTGAATTCAGCAAATGACAGCAGTTTTTCCCTTTAAGGCATTGCAGTGTTTGTGCCCCACAACTTCATTCACCTAATTATTCTTTCATCAGGATGATTTCTGATCAGTGCCCAGGGTTGGGGGAGGATTTTAAAGGCCATTATCTTAAGACTCCTTTTTTTTAATTTTTAATTCAGAATGAGCTCCTTATAAGCAAGTGTGCTCCCAACCCTCAACATTTCTCAGAGTGTCAGGAAAGGAAAGCAGAGCCCTACACACCAGCTAGCATTTCCAGCTTGCACTTAAGCCGTCACTCCGTCATCTATTTCTTATTGAGTACCTGAAATAGGAGCTCGTGACTGAAAGCAACCAACACACATCTAACTTTATCACATCAGATGTAGGAAACGTAAATTTCTGGTAATCCCAGGAACATCTCAATTACGATAATTCTATTGTTCCATTCCTTCAGTATCAAAATTTTTCTTTCATGCAAAATGGAAGTCAGCATAAAATATTCCAGTACATCCCCTGGTTTTGGTGTAAGCTTCTTCAGAGCAAAGGTAATCTAAAGTCATCGGGGACAGAGAAAGAGGTACTTTCAAATGCCTCCTGAATATTAGACATTTGGAGTAAAGTCTCACCTAAAAAAAACCCACAAAAATGTCAACTAAGCAAATAACACAACTTGAAGTTACAAATATAATGTTAAAAGTTACTTTTACTCTATTTGTAATACTGCTTGAAAACAAATTATAAAACCAGAAAGACCAGGACTTGGGTAAGGACAAGTAGGGATCAATGTTGTTACGCCAACATATCAAAGTTTGTAAGTTTATTTTGTTGCTTGCCTAGAAGGTATCTGGATTAAGTCAGGACAATAATTGTAAAAATTTTTTTTAGCACAAAAGCAGAGAATGGACTGACTAATGTTTTAATACCAAGAGTATACATCAAGTACAATTACCAAAAATTCACAATGCGGGTGGTAATTATTTAAAATAGATCACAGATATGCTGAACAATCCTTTTCCTGATACTAAAGAAACAGAGTATTTTGTTCTTCAATTAGTGAAAAAGGAAGATATTCATTTGAATCTTCATGTTTCATAAATAATTAGGAAATTTGAGAAAAATACCATTGCAGCCTCATTCTCGCTTATCCCTAATGTTCTCACTAGAGCAAATTACCTATTAAAAGAGTGAAAAATCATGGAACATTAATTAGCACTGTTGTGACAAATTGATACCTTTTCCTATTAATTTCTTTTAATGTTCAACATATAAGAAACCCTACAGAAGTAATAATTAGCTCCTGTCTTATTTTTTGAAATGAGAGTTCAGAAACATTTGTGAACTCTTCTTGTGAGCATGCTTTTTTTGGTCTTTTTTAATTTCTGACCTTACATATTTATTGCCTTGAAAGAGATGTCTTTGATGCTAAGAAGTTTATACTATTGAGAGAAAACATCAGAGAACTGGTTTCGTCACTCATGGAAATGCAACAGGGTTGCCATTCCAGAGGTTGCCTTAACTGGTTTTAGCTATTACTTAATCAATCCTTAGCCAAATCTCTACAAGTGAATGCAGAGTTTTGTTGGGGTTTTTTGTTTGTTTGTTTTTTGTTTGTTTGTTTGGGGTTTTTTAAGTGCTCTCTCTAATGTTATTGCTTTGGTTCAGGGACAATTGAGCATTGGTTTGTAGAGAACAGTCTAACACACCTCCAGGGAATAGTGGCTGAGGACTGAACAGTTCTATATCCTTATTTAGATACATTGTGTTGATCTGTAAAAAGAAAAAGTGAGTAGATGTATTTCGTTTGGAACTGGCTGAAAGGTCAAAGCAGGAACCCTTTCTTATTAGCTGCTTTCACTTACCACACAGCCTCTCTGTTCCACGTGTTTGTCACGGCAGCCTTACTGTCAAGTTAAGTATCCCATGGTTGCTATTTTCAGAAGGATCTCTCCTTGCACTGTTTGGTGCAGTACATGTATAGGCACCACCCATTTTGTAAGGCGTACAATAGGTTAGAACGGAGCTGCCCTCCCTTGCCTGCCCCCCGGGAGCACGGCATCGTTCCACCCGCGCCCGGCAGCGGCGGAGGCGGCCCCGTGGCGGCGCTGTCCGTGGTGCTGCCGCGGGGGCCACCGCCCGCCCACGCGGCAGCGATGACGGCATTTACCGGCTGCTGCGGTCGTGGCTGCACGGTTGTGTCACTACTCCTGGGCTATTATCCGTGACCTGCTGTCTTCAAGAGTGCAAAGTCTTCCTCTGCCATACATCACTTAAGTCAACCTCCCCCAGACCTCAGCGTTGTTATGAAAGGAGAGCTAGCTGGCCGTGTTGGTCAACCCGTGAGCTCAAGGACCAGCAGACTGCTTTATAGCTAGCCATTACCTTTTGACCTCTACAGACACTATGTTGTTATCTGGAAATAAAACTACGGCTAACATAAACAATTGGAAAAACTGGAATTTAGCAGTACTGAGATGGGTAATTTGAAGTCATGCTGGACCTATCTACATTCATCCCAGTTTTTCTTATAGGAGTGCTAGTGCACACAGTTTGGCTGTGGGCATAATATTCCAGTTTAACTACTGAGAAGAGTGATTATGGGAACGTTCAGTCATGGTAAGGTGCTCAATACCCAAGAAACACTGTTTAACATTCCCTACTATCGTACTGTCCACACTAATGACATATTTGTATTTAAAAAGATAAACATCCTGTGTGTTTTACTGTAAAATTATTTGATTATTTTTATCTAGATAAATTCAGTATTGTATATATGTATATTCAAAATAAAGAATGTATTTTGATAGTATATAAATATTAGAAAGCTTAAAAAAATGATTTTGTTAAGATTGGAACAATTAAAATGCGATTAGATCAATAGGTAGCCAAATCAAGTTTCTAACTGCTAGTGTCACGTGCCCAGAGTGAGGTTCTCCACTTAACAAGTAGATGATAGTTTTCATACGAGCTTCAGATTCCTCAATGAATTTGAAATATAATCCCCGTGAAAGACATTACAATATTCTCATGTTTAAGAGAAAGAGGTATCTTCTACTGGTGTTCCCAGCATGCCAAAACCACTTCAGTCTTCTGTGGAGCAAACTTTTGAAACTTTATCTCATGCATGCCTAAAATCACAGCTACATCCAAAGGCAGTGTCACTTAGGTTAACTGGAGAAAAAAATTGACAGAAATTTAATTTAAGAGCTTTGACCTATGTAATGAAACCAAGATCTTCTTGAGCAGAATAAAAGAAAGTAGAATATTTTGTTACCTGATGCAGCAGAACAATTAGTCAAGTATAACAATTACACAGACTGGCATGTCTCTAAGTAAAAAGGATGAAGTTACTGTAAATCCATCTAAATACTTATATCCAGCTCTGAGCATGAATCAGCACAAAGTGACCAGCAGCTGATTCATCTAAATAACAAAAGCATGAACACCTCATCAGCTATCACCACAAAGAAGTCCTGCACTTGGGTCGGGGCAACCCCCGGTATCAATACAGGCTGGGAGATGAGGGGATTGAGAGCAGCCCTACGGAGAAGGACTTGGGGGTACTGGTGGATGAAAAGCTGGACATGAGCCAGCAGTGTGCGCTTGCAGCCCAGAAGGCCAACCGTATCCTGGGCTGCATCAAAAGAAGCGTGGCCAGCAGGTCAAAGGAGGTGATTCTGCCCCTCTACTCGGCTCTGGTGAGACCCCACCTGGAGTACTGCGTCCAGCTCTGGGGCCCTCAGCACAAGAAGGACATGGACCTGTTGGAGCGAGTCCAGAGGAGGGCCACGAAAATGATCCGAGGGCTGGAGCACCTCTCCTACGAGGACAGGCTGAGAGAGTTGGGGCTGTTCAGCCTGGAGAAGAGAAGGCTGCGGGGAGACCTTATTGCGGCCTTTCAGTACTTAAAGGGGGCCTATAGGAAAGATGGGGACAGTCTTTTTAGTAAGGCCTGTTGTGACAGGACAAGGGGTAATGGTTTTAAACTAAAGGAGGGGAAATTTAGGCTAGATATAAGGAAAAAATTTTTTACAATGAGGGTGGTAAAGCACTGGAACAGGTTGCCCAGAGAGGTAGTGGAGGCCCCATCCCTGGAAACCGTCAGGTTGGACGGGGCTCTGAGCAACCTGATCTAGTTGATGATGTGCCTGCTCACTGCAGGGGGGTTGGACTAGATGACCTCTAAAGGTCCCTTCCAACCCAAAGCATTTTATGATTCTATTCTATTCTATGATTCTAAGTAATCAATAATTACATAAATACACTCTCCTGCCATAATGTAGTACAGTCAAACTGGCAAAGAGCTCTTAATATACCCAGCTATCTTCTGCTCAGAAGCAGAGAAAAAGAGTTAGATGACATCCACACATCTTCTCCAGGGTGTTGAATATTCACTTTTCCTTAATGGTGTTCTTGACACTTTAGCAATAGAATAAGTACATTTCTGATAGTTGTTCACTGAGCAAAAAGAATATGGATTCAAGTCATTCCGCCCCACCCCACCCCAGCTCAGTGAACAACTCTCATGTAAACTCAAGCAGTAAAGACTTAGCCTAGAGCTCCTCAAGACACTGTCTAGCTGTTACAGACATGCAAACAGCTCAGTCTGTATGAGAGGCACTTTCCTGAAAAACACCAAGAAATGTCCTCATATCATGAAGTGACTGAATCAGGTGATTGAATCAGTCAACGGGAGAAAAAGCTTGGATTAAGCAGGCTGTCTTCCACATGGAGAAAAATTACCATCTAGGATTGTGCAGGTGCTATGTAAAGGCAAAGAATGTGTTCTTTATCTCCTGTAAAGCTATGCAATAAATATTTAATTCTTTATGTTGCCATTAACATACTAAATAAATAGCAACATTAATCAACATAACTGTCTGTCAGAAGCAGAAGTGCAGAATTCTCCACAAAAGCTCCCATAGAAACATCCCATCCGAAAGCAGGCCACTGGAAGAGGAAAGTATACCCATGTTACAAAGGGGTCAATGACAGGCACAAAATCTCACAGACTAGAAAAATCACGAGAAAAGAAGCTTAAAATGATCACTCAGAAACCAGCTATGACTCAAGTAGTGTTTCAGCCACAGAAGTATAAGTTTGAAGACTTTATTAAACCCATTCATTCCTTCAAAGGGAAGGGAAAACCTGAAGAAGAGTTTGCAAAAGCTATTTTTTTACAGGCATACTTCTACCTACAAGGCATGACACACAGTAAAGGACAGATTCAGGTAGAATATTTATTTTTCATTTATGATTTATACATTATCCACCATCAGGTGGATTACTATCAGGTTTTGGATTGGCTATGGCCACTGCAACCTTCCTACATAGCATAAACAAACTTACGTATTAGTTTAGTAGTACTAAACCCAGCAACCAATATAAAAATATAACATGCCTGTCAGGCAAAATGCAAATATACACTGCAAACAGATTGCTCGACTAATTGAACCTGTTAGGATTATGAAGATAAAATTCAGGCAATTTTTAATAATTCAGTTTTTTCTCCCTATTGGTAATAGAGAAGGATCTCCAGGAATTTAGACTCAGCATACACTGCTACAAATGTTTTACTGTTTAGAATTAGAAGAGTGTAAATTTTGATGCAATTATTACATTTTCCTATTAATATGAAATATTTTCTTTTGGTGTCTGATACATCTCTCATTCCCTACTGCAGTTCAAAATACTGTTTTGTTCTCAAAATGCTTGACTATTAGCTTGAGTTGAACAGTGACAGCTGTTCCGTGTCACCCTCTAGACAGGATGCATCCAGCAGAGATTTGAGATTTCAAGCGGCTGTCTGGAGGAGCTAATGGCAGGATTTCTAGAGGACAGGTAATCTTCCACTAATACTAATTCTGTTGCAACCTGATAAAATCTGTTGTTGACCCACTAAGATAAATTTACTATTCCTTACTAGTTAGTTTGGAATTCATATTAATTGTTGCAGTTTGCAAACTGCTCATTCTGTCATAAATAATGAAGTCAGTGTAAGTATCTTTTATTAGATCAACTCATGTAACTTTGAGGGAAGAAACAGACACATTTTTGGGTGCACAAGCCACTGAAGAAATAATGTTATTAAAATTACTACCAGTGCATATAAAGAGGCAAGGACTGGAATTTATTACACAAATATAACATTTTATAGTTGGAATTATGAAATACAGCTTATCCCTAAAGAATAAAATATACAAAATATAACTAATAAAAGAAAAAAGTGAAAAAGAATATATAGAAATATGATGCAAGTGAAATATTTTACTGTTGTGTGATTGCTGTCTGAATAACTAATAATTAATGCATATGTCTAATGCATCATTTAAAAGACTGATGAAAATATCTAAGGATAATGATAATGAAAAGCAATAAAAATAAATTACAGAAATACAGTGCAGAAATACAGATACACTAGTGTTATGAAACAAGGAGACAATAGGTTAAAGAAATGTAGGTAGCACGGGCAAAACAGAATTTGTCTGAGTCCAAATAATTTTGGGGAATGATGAGCAAAAAAATGAGTTCACTCAAGATTTTCAAGAGCATTCTAGGATTGGATTTGATTTGATTTGATTTTTTTTTATTTTATTTTATTGCTTCTAGAAATTGTATCAATACAGGAACTAACTTTCCAGACAGAGATGGGAAAATAAACGTTCCTGTTAGTGGTAGCATTCAAATACTCATTAGTGTGAGAGCTGACAGATTTCTTTTCCAAATGCTTAGCAAATTCACATGAAGTGATACTATTGTGAATGTGATTTTGATTTGCAACAAGGACATTACAAAAGAGTTGATCAAATAACCTTGGAGTGAATGCACGTAAGATGATTCAATTTAAATTAAATGGAATGGTAAACAAACATTGGGCTCAATCTAGATTTTAGAAGATTCTTTGAGTAACTATGGTAACTATTTACTGAAAATAATTGGGCTGAAAAACTTATGAACTTGAACATAGAGGTCTAGAATTTATTTAATTTGTAAATAGATTACTATTTCTAAAACTTGAATACCAAGCAAAGAGACTTCAGTAAAAATGAGCTCCAAAGGAATAACCACCCCAAAGAAAGTTAATAGTGCACATGAAAAAGCTAAAAGGACTTTAAAAAGGTATGAAGTCAGAAGAGATAGGTACAACTTACAAGTGTAAAATGTGAAGGTACAAAAGTCAGAACTTCCAGAAATCAATTTGAACTCAATCATAAAAAGGACAATAAGATTTTTTTTTAAAAGGCAAAACGTGGGACTACACTGCAGTGAAAATGTGACAGAGATTAAAGGTAATCTACAAAAAAAAAATCCCTTTCTTTTTCAATTTTCAGTAAGGGTGAACGACAGGTTCACGTGCTGAATGGCAAATTAACACCAGCCATTTGGTACATGTGAAAAGAATCATGTGTAGGAGGCAAAGGTCAAAGAGTTCAACACAACCTAATTAGGAACCTCACAGTATACATCTCCAAATTCTAAAATGTCTCAATACCTTGGTGTCCTGTTCTGAAATCAGAAATTTGTAATATATTTAATCTTTTGATTCCAGTCTTAAAATGAGACAGATTCATTACTTGCATTTAGAAGGCAGAACAGGTGATCCAAGCAACTATTTCCCTATTAGTCAAACATCTGCAGCATGCAAAGTTCTCAGATGTTTTGAATGAAATGCTAAAGGGAAAACAGAAAATGTCGCAAAACATAACCTTTATTTAAATATAAAACACTACTTTTCTAGATAAAACTATATATATGATAATCTACAGGTAATCCTACCTAGGATTCAATGAGACTAAGCAGTACACAAGGTAGAGAACAAAGATCTTAGTAAGGGAGCTGACTACTTTAGAGATGCCAGTGGGTGTGGAGGGCCCCAAGGGTTCTTTCTGAGATCATATTTTCACATAGTGTTTACATTAACAGCATTTCCACAAACCCCAGAAACTATATTAATATAAACTGACTGCGATACAATGTGGAAGATCAGTGGAAGATCAGAGTGTCTTGGGAAGAAATGGATAATTTTAATGACAGAGCAATCAGTACGGGATACATGCTAATAGTTCAAAGCAGAAGATTGTGCTCTCAGAAATTACGTGTCTGCTATAAGCTTAAGATTCATTGGTTGAAAATGACTGAGGGGGGGGAAAAAGCCTGTGTGGCTTTTTCACAGGGTGGCTAACAGCCTGATTTGTGGTGCAACCAAGGGCAAAAAAGCAAGCATGATACTGGGATGAAACAGGACAAGTCTTTTCATTGAAAACAGACCACTCAACTAAGCCTCAGTAAAAACGCTTAGTGAAAACTTGGGAGTACTTTATGTAATTATATTACCCATCTTCCAGCAAGATTAATGTGAGTATAAGGAAAGGCTATTAGAACAGTTAGGGAAATGGAAGATCTCTCACGTAAGAGATGAAGAGAAGAAACTTTACCTGCCTAGCCGAGAAAAATAAAGAGAAGACACAGTTACTGTTAGGAGATCATTGCCAGTCCAACGTCCATTAGAAAGACCTTGTTATACAGTAAAAATGTTCGGCTTGTATTAGATTGCTATTGTAATAAAATAAATGTTTTATTCAGAGCATTTCCCCCCATTTTTTCATTAAATACATTTATCACTGTTTTCTTTTGGAGGGATGAAAAGTTACATATCATGTAACCATGATGAAAACAGACAAGAAGTATCAACCTGCCTGACTTTTTGCTGCTCTAATGGGATATAGATTAGGTCCAGGAGCCAAAACATGTATCTGAAACGTACATTAACCTGTTTGTATGGGAGCCTACTTGTTCTTCCCAAACATAGAACATGACTGATGCAAAGAACATCCTCTTACAGACACTTCAGGAGAAATTTAGCACAATATTAGAAAATAATTCTGAAACCAATATACCATCTACTGATCATAGCCAAGAGCAGTTGCGAACTTTTCATAATATTACAAATATTATACTGGAAGTGATCCTATGGGTGATACAGTGAACTACAAGAAATACGCACATAGTAAGTTAGCTTGCTTACAACAAGGACAGACAGACAGGTTGAGCTACTTGAAGCTAAGAAGTCACATTTTTATGTTTTAGTCTAAATACATGTTTATGGTAATTGCAGCCTAGGAACTATTTGATTCGGAGGCCAACCAAGGCCACATGATTTACTCAGGCAAGCTATAAAATACTGATGAATCCTACACAGGGAACTTCGCATTCTGAAGCTGTAAGATATCTGATATACTTTCAGAAATGACTTTCACTAATTCAGATATTTACAATCCACAGATGCCTAATTTCTCTAGGATTATTTGCTGACATATTAAAAAAGTTTTCTATTTACAATGAATATGAATCATAGGAGGCTTCCTACTTAATGTCATATAAATGTGTTAGCTAAAATGCTTTTGGGACAGAAGTATTATAATGTTGAAAAATATAACGGTAATTGTCATTCCTAAAATACCACTGATGTGCATCTTGGGCATTACAGATCTATTAAAGATTAATACAACACCCTGAAGATTTTACTACTGTTAGTAGGAGTAGCTCAGTCCAGACAACTTGAATGAAGCAATCAGACCATAACCAGCTATATAATTAATCATAACAAACTTCATACTGTTACAAGTCTCAGTGAGAGCAACATGGAGGTTGGATGGATTCAGATGAAAAGGGAAACAATTATTTCTAACTAATTTGCATGAATCTAATCTTACCACAAAGCTTTGCATCCTTTTCATATTGTAACATACTGTGCCAACTTCTGATACCCACCCTTCCCAAAGAAGAAAGCAGAAAAGGTTCAGGAAAAATAGCCAAGAGAATAATTTGAGGTCTCAACAAAAAAAAATCTTCCTAATATGGAGATTTAAAGAGATCAATCTCTTTAGCTCTATCAAAGAGAAGTGTAAGATATGATATGATCAGTGTCTATAAGCATATACACAAGGAGATTTCTGATAGCTCTTTAAATCTGGCAGACAAAAGCATTACAAGATCAAAAGGCGGGATGCTGATCACCTGTTCAGACTGAAATAGGTGCAGATTTTTAATCATGGGAGTAAATTGGTACAACTTACCAGAAGATGTAAAAGATTCTTCATTGCTTCAGCTGTTTACTCTAGGTTGGCTGTCACTTGAAGAAGCATTCAGTAGCTCAACCAGAAAGGACAGTCTTGAGGTAATTCTTAGGTGAAATTCTTGGACTCATGTTTTTCAAGGTAGTTTATTGTTACCATTTTCTATAGAACAAATTATTAAGTAGGTGATCCTAAGTCAAATTTATTTTCATTATTGAAAATTAAAATATATTTATATGAATATGCTAGCACATATAGGTCTTATTTTAAAATTACACCACTAGATGCTACATGTGGTTTTATGATGTCTATTTTATGGAAACAAACCTTTTTAAAAAATCAAAAACATCTTTTTATCTTTTCCAAACGGAATTTCATTTGTGCATGAGTCAAAGGAGAGAAGCCTGAAACAGTCTAAAGATAAAAAAGATCACCACAAAACATGAATTCTTTGGAATTTTCACAGTCAGGAAAAAAAAGTGTTTTAGCTGTTAGGATCCTCTAAGTTTTCTTATTTTTGTAGTTCAAAAATTCCTTCCGGGCTTAAACCAAGAGACATAATGACTCTCACTGGCATATTGAGAGACTATGCTTAGTCTCAGTGGGCAATACCATCTACATTTGGTATTAAAGAGAGATCTACAGGTTTATCTGTTCATTTAAGAAATGCAGCTGCCTGAATCTGCTCAGAGATTGGGAATGGCTGAATAAATCCTAGAAATGATGGCTTAGTGAGCAGGGTGTCAGTAAGATGGTCAATACTGACCAGTGACATTCACAGATATTAGTAGGTTTTAAAATACACAACTCTAATGATATCTACTTAACCATTACTTATGTTTATTTTGTTATCCGGCTGTTCATACATTTGCTCTTTCCTCTCTGCCTATCATCAGTCCTCAGTCTTGATTCCTGTGCCAAGGGGCGTGAGGCCGAGGGGGCCCCATACCTGTTGGCATACCGTTTGTAGTCACGTTCCTGTCTCCCTGGCAGAACAGAGTGCTGGGCAGGGGTGGCACCCAAGGACTCTCAGCCCGAGACTCACTCCCAAGCAAATGAATCAAACTGCAAAACAGTGCCCTAGCTTCTGCTCCAGCCTTCGCACTCACCTGCTCTTTGCTAAGATGACCAGCCTTCCATCACCTCGTCAAGCTTCTCTTTGTTTAGCAAAAAGGAAAAGGACTTTCTAATACTCTATAATCTCTAACAGCTTTCCTAACCATGTACTGCTTTTGAATCATACAATCCTTGAATCAGTTATCAAGTGGCTAAGACTCAGAAGTTCAGAAGGCAGTCAATGAATTTCCAATAAAATCATGACTTTGTGCACACTTTCCAATTAAAAAAAAAAAGACTTTGTGATGCTAAAAGCAGTCACAGTATTTTCACACCTGTATACTGGTTCCTGTTGCCAAAGCAATATTCACAAGCAGACTGAGAGGGTCTCTGTGTGGCAGCTCCCATGGAACAGTGCATGGAAAATGCTCCATTTTGAGCAGCCTTTTTTGTTTCTTCTCAGTGTTGCCCTTCTGAAATATTCCAGGTGTATTCCTACTTGATGATTCGTTGGATCAGCTAATGCAGTAAATGTTTTAGGGGATTTTTTTTCAGATTAGGCTGAACCTACCACAGTATTATCAGATCAGCAGTCTTTACCAATTACTTACAGTGCTAAACATTTACTGTAGCAAAGGCCTTGATTAAAGTGCTAATGGAAAAGGCATCATCTCAGTAACTTGGAGTACAAAGTTCACTTTTGTGTGAGACTTTCCAATACCTGACTCCATGAACTCAGCTGCCTGTGGAAGAGAATTGCTTGTCTGAATGACTGCACTGGAGTTGGATGAAAAGCTCAGATGCAGATGATTAAATCTGGATAGATTAATCTTGCATTTTCTTTCAGTAGTTATATGAAGCAAGGTAGCCAAGATTTGTAGGGAAGCAGCAGACTTGGGAAGTACCTGTGATTGCCAATGTACTCCACCCTTCCTCAGGGATCTTTCCAGTTGATTGTGAGTCTAATGATTCCTGTTAGCTGTAGCTAGACAGACAATGTTACTTAGGCACACACTAACGGGTCAGACTGCAAACTGCTCTTGTGGTTCTTCTGTCAGTAGCCTGTACACCGTACTCTTGGGATCCAGGTAATTTATCTAAGATACGGTAAGAGGAGCATGCCTGCTCAGTAGCCTTAACTGAAGCGGTTGGCAAGATCTTCAGTTCCCTGCGCACAGAGCAGGAACAGAAATGGAAAAGAGGAAAGACAGTAACAAGCAGAGCTATTTACTTCTCTGATCCTACTTCTTCATCTCCAATGAACTTCCCAAAACTGGGGCAGCAAGAGCCTTCTCAGACCAGAGCACTACTTTCTGTTCCAGATTCACATGCATACCATCACCTCAATGTTCCTGCACTGTGAAGTGAGATAGGAGAACACCTGCACAGCAAAACAGTTGGTGCTGAGAACCCAGCATCTACAATGTCACTATATCATCTATATGTCACTTTTGATAAACTCTGCTGTGGACCCAGGAACTAATGTTCTCCAACTGCTTAAGGGACATTCAAGGGTGTTCTTGGAAGGCATATTCTAGTTTAGTTTTAACCAGAAGGGATCCAATTCATGTGCTCTGACACCACTCAGTGATGTGAGGCAAGGTGCAGTAAATGGGAATGACTGAGAGATTTACTTCAAAATTGCGTCAAATGTAGATGTACTCTGTGGTAAAAACTGCATCTCAAGCTTTAAAATAAACATTATCTCATTGTAGACCCTGAGACTAGAGAATCAGGCTTTGCTCTGAAGGCAACTTGACAGATATTAAACAACTGACATGAACCTTCATACAGAAAGGTACTTTTACCACAGTGAAAGGTGTGCTAGGAAATCCTGCACTATCTCGAAGAGTGAACATGTTCCCCTGTTCTCTGGGCCAAGATCAAGAATCAGTGAAGTAGGATGAGAGGTTGCTTCTGTATCTGCCTTAGATTGCAGAGCCACAAAGGTATGGCATAGATATAAGGAGATTTAGCTGTCCTAGGAGCAGATCTAATAATAATTGAGTAGGGCATTTATCACAGAAAGCAGAATGGTAAAATAGTAATTTACAATTAGTTCCAAATCAGGTTAGAGATAAAAATACCAAGCTAATTGGCTTGCCAGGCAATATTGAGTGGGAGGACCCTACAGGATTTCTGGAGCCTTGGTTTCCTGTGACTCTGTTGCTTGACAGAGTAAAGCTGGTTTATATGAAAAATGGCCTTCAAGAACCTCATAGGAAGGAGCAGACACAAAGGAATTCCTCAAGGAAAAGAATCGCAGCTTTACTACTACAGGGACAATCATTCACATGGCTAAAAAGAAGTGCAATTTATTTAAGGATGAATGTGTGTGTTTCCAGACTAGCTAATAACAGGAGAAATCTCAGTATGAAGTTCCTATGAAAAGGCAATTTTCAGAGGTTGTGGTTCTGCTCTCTCAATTTTACTCCTACTGTGAAAACTGATGTTAAAATATATATATCAAATACTAAACTTGTATAAATGCATTTCAAAATACATGCACAAGTATGTAGTTGACTAGCAAAATGACCTGATATTTAACCTCAACAGCTTTAAAGAAGCCTAATTTTTGTAATTTAATCTCAAAATTTGTTTCAAAGGCAATTTCTATTTTTCTCTTGTTATTCCAATTCTAGATTTGCCATTGCTTGTGATCCACATTGGCAAGACACCCCTCAACAGAGATTTTTCAGAAATACCCACTTCACTTCTGAGCTATCTAGAGCCTAGTTACATATTTCAAAGGGATTCCTCATCCCCCAACTTTGAGAGAACTTGAGAAAATAAAACCCTAGAATTTTCTGAGACAGACTGTATGGCTCGGCACCAGCAACTACGGCCAAGTTTTCCAAAATGCTTAGCTACTCTGCTGAATATCCACTACACTGAATGCTTAGAGCATTTATAGTGCTTGCACAGCAAACAAGCTTTTCAGAAAACCTCGTCGGTGACTAAATAAAACTGACTGAATCAGTGAAGACTTTCCAGAATTGAGGCATATCTGTTCTGTTACCTGAGGCTGTTGTAAGAATTAATTTAATTAAATGGCAATAGTAGTGTATAAATGAGATGTGAGTCACATTTTGGGCAGTATCTAAATGGGAACCTAAATAATTATGGTTTATATGGAGATGGGGAGAAGAAAATGTAAATTATACTAAATTAGATACAATACTGAGTTCAGCCTGATTAAAAAACTTTTAGAGCTAAAAAGACTTTTAAGGTGCAACTTTAAGTAAAGACTAAATCTCATTTAAGGTCAAGGGAATTGTGTGAACATGTAGCTGTTTAATTATTTTGTCATTAATTCAGATCAGGCTATCTGAAATGTTTTAAAAATACACTAAGGATATGGTATATACTTCAGCTCCCTTTGGCTCTCAACAGACAAAAGAGGAGTTGCTGCTGTTACAGTGGAAAATATCACGTCAATTCCATTGTATAGAAGGGTTCATTTAAGTAAGAAATGACTGAATAGAAAGAAAAGTGAAAGGGACTTGGGATACTGATGGAAGTGGACGAAGGGTACCCTATGGAATAAATATATTTGAGCCACAGTAGTTGCTACTGCCACCCAGGAGAAAAAGATACCAGCCCAGAGCTATAATTAGAAGCAGTGTGATGACAGAGGGACACTAGGAAAAAGGGCAGGATTCAAGAGATGGAGAGCTGCTCTGAGGTGTCAAAAAGCCTCACTATAGCTCAGGAAAGAGGGAGGGTGAGAATCATAGAATCATTAAGGTTGGAAAAGACCTCTAAGATCTAAGTCCAACTGTCAACCCAACACCACCATGCCTACTATACCATGTCCCGAAGTGCCATGTCTACACGTTTTTTGAATACCTCCACCACCTCTCTGGGCAGCCTGTTCCAATGCTTGACCACTCTTTCAGTAAAGAAATTTTTCCTAATATCCAATCTAAACCTCCCCTGGCGCAACTTGAGGCCATTTCCTCTCGTCCTAAGAAGGGAGCAAAAAGAGCTATTATGACATAAACTTCAGCTGAAGAGAATTTAAGGGATGAAAACAGATGAGATTGCACTGAAAGCTTGTGACAGGAGTCCCCATACTGTCCCAGTGAGCCAGAGCAATCCATCTCCTGTGTGCATGTGTATTGGGGCGGCGGGGGGAGGAAATCTATGGTTTCAATGGGTATTAACGCTTCAACAAACCCAGAGTCCAGTGACACACACACAGAGTGGTTTTGAAACATTCAGAAGTAAATAGAACAATTTTTTGGAAGACATGTTTCAGCATTACACCTAGAGAACATAATTAAAAAAAAACATATTTATGAAAAATGAGTGAAACAAAGCAGTCTTATTCCACCACTATAAATGGGTGTGTGAGGCAGGATTGTGGGACTTTCCTCCTTTGTTTTCTCTTTTAATAGCTGTGGTCAGAAGCTTCACTGTACTGCGTATGTCTATACCCTGACCAATTGCTCTTTTGAACAGCCAGCTACCATGTGATTCAAATTCCAAATGTAAGATTAACATGCTGCTGCAATAAAAAGAAAAACAAACCATGTCATTAGTGGCCTTTCACTGATCTAATTTAATCAATTTGCAGCTTCAGAAGAAATGAATATAATCCCAGGGACATTGCTAGAAAGCCTGAGCTATGTACAGCATTTGGAAACAAAAGGTCCATCACCTTCCCCTAGTGATGTACTAATGCTTTGATTTCCATGCTGAGGATTAAAACTCGCTAAATTTCCCCAGGCAACCATACTCGGCACACATCATGTTTGTTAACACTTAGTAAAAAACACTGATAGCTTTTTCTCAACATTTAAAATCACTATAATCACTTGAGCCACTTTGCACTAGAATTGCACTGTTCCCTAAGTGAATCAAAGTCTTAAGAGACGGGTTCTTCTCACTTGCCTGAGCTCCT
>VYZW01010423.1:26103-39725 GCA_013401315.1 Balaeniceps rex | reverse complement strand
ATGCTGAGCATATTTCTAAGCTCTGATTTGCAAACATTTTTATATATACACAAAACTTTACTCACACAATGAGTCCAACCAAAAGGCAGGGAACTACTCACAAGGGGAAACTTATGCATATATGTATATGTTTGCAGACTCAAGGAGTTACTTTAGAACTTGGTTATACAGTGATAATAAAGCAATGCAGGTATTCAAAAATAATTATCAAAATTTTAATGTAGAGCATGGCATGAACAAGAGTAGATGTGCTATAAAGCATATAAAGCAGATAAATCCCAGCTGAACGAAAGTTTTCCTTCCTTTGAGAAAGGAAAAAAGATATTCTCTCTTCCTCATGAGTAGGCTGTTAAAAAAAATAAGGAAAGCTAAATCTGAGTTAACATAGTATAAGCTACAGATTCCTGAGCCGTGGCAGAACACATTACTGCCATTTTTATTTCTTTAGAAATCACAATGGAAGAGGAAAAAGACTTTAGCCTTACCTTCAAAGATACATTTAACATTTTGCTTTCTGTTTTGTCTTATTCTCATTTCTGTATTGTCAGAAATAGTAGTGGTTTTCCTTCTCCTGTCTGCCAAACTCCCCTAAAAAATATTTGTTTGTAATATACCAGCATACTAACTCATCCTGAAAATTTGTGAAAAATGTGTTTTTGAACATTTTATTCTAGAGTTCTAGCTTTAGAATTAAGTAACAATTTACTTATTTTAATCATGTGCTGAAACTGTTTGTTCCATCACAGTTAAAGAATATATTTGCCCAGTAGAGATTTCTAAATAAAAAAACCCTTAAAATCAGACCTAGTAATCTAACCAATACTGATGCTAGGTACCCTGAGATATTTACAGGTTACAGGTAATAAAGCATGATATTTTCTTTGAGGTAGATAGATCTGCATACTCACTTTTTGAGGAAGAATGTTTAAAACTCACTCAGATCTGAATTCTATCATGAAATCTCTCACATTTTCAAAACGTGCAGAGAGCACTGATATGTCAACTCTGAATTTCTTTTTGGAAATTTGGGGTAATAGTTTGTACACATACTACTTCATTTTTGACAAAACTGTATCATGCTGAATTGTTACGCAAACAATCAGTGGATTATCAGGAGACAGTACCACAGCTCAAAGGCCTGCTGTATAGTAATATAAGGAAAATGTCAGTAAAGTGAAAAAAGACACAGGAGTTATGTTAGTGATCCACATAACCTCACGTGAGAAGAATAGTAAAATTTCAGGAAATTAGAATATAAAAAGGAAAAAAAAGTCCTCCTAGAATTTAGGGCATTTTAGGTCAAATCCAGCCCTAGAACAAATAGGTGTAATTTCAGACATTTTAGTGTCTACTGGCTGAAATTACCCCTTCTGTCTTCCAGTTGCTGATAACTTTTTGCCTCGTTATAAACATTCCCAAATTGTCCTCCAGGGAAATGTGTGTGTGTTGGGGAGGAGGGAAAGCAATGCCAACAAATACAAGTTTCTTCTACCGCATACAAGTCTTTTCTACACTATTCTTAGGTTTCTGAATAATTTTCTGAAACCTAGAATCTCCTTAAAACTACCAAAGTTGAATTTTGCACCAAATTAGATTCATTCTTAGCATTTTCACTCATTACAATTTGATTTGCACATTGTTGAAGTCACTGGAAGGCAATCACAAAGGCTAACATTAGCCTAAGGTTAGTCTTTTAGTCTCCTCAACCTTTATAGTACACAAAGAGACTAGTTTCCTCCTGGGGTGAATCAAAATACCTAAAATAAGGTTCTTGTTTGGAACTGACTTCTCGAGAAATTTTTTCTCACAAATGAGTAGAGAGAAATTCTATGGAAATAACCCTCCTTAGCCTAATGTTTTGACAGTCTTTCAATCTTCTTCCTCCTCCTTTCCCTGTTAAAATAATCTTCTATTCTGGGTGCATTTTAATTTCATGTTAGGCAGGATTTCCATTTTTTTGTATATGCACAATGCTAAAAAATCCAGTATTTTCTTGTGCGTAATTATTTTATATTTTGGGGCCCTAGATTCGGCTGAACATGTGCTGGTTTTCCTCCATGGGTCCCGGAAGCATTTCTTCCTGTCATCTTCTCTATGCATCTCAGATGTCTGTAGGCTGATTCAGCTCAAACCCAGCAGAAACACCAACTATTCTTTTTTGTTGCTAGATTCTTTTTCTGCCAAAAGTACTTAATTGAATCAGCTCTCTTAGGGGTGTGCTGAATGAAGCAGCAGAACCCCTTGGCCAGGAGGGAAGGTGAGAAACTGACTGCCTTGTTCAGCAGTGGCAAAATACTATAGTCACTCTGTGACTACAGTCAGACAATCTACTCCAGCTGCCGGAACAGACCCTGTGACTTTGGTTAAGAAGTTACCATGTGAAGTTACCAAACCTGGAGACTCATTATTGCTCCATCTATCCTTTCAGATTCTCCAGATTTCCTTTGACCACCCCATATACAAGTTTGGTAAGGTAAGCAGGCGTAAAATGTAATGAGGAAAACCTTTTTGAGAGAAGATATTGATCTGAAATATTTTTATTTTTGTATACTTAAGGCAAATTATAGTTATGTGCTGAAAGGTGGTAACGATTCAGATAGCACATCACAAATTTTGTGAGAGACAGCAATTACAGTCATGAACATAATGAGTTTTTNTATAATATGTATCGAATCACTGGTAGCCCCAGCTTGAACCTGTTCCTTCCCTCCCTCCCTCCCTCCCAGTCACCTGATAGTGGCACCAGGACTGACCTCAGCCTATGAGAATTAACAAAATTAACAAATATAGGCCCTGATGCAGGATAATTCTACTTCTGTTCATAGCAGTCCATAGTATTAGGGGATCTTAAAAAAATCTATTAGTAACAAAAAATATATGTATAGCTGCAGTGTAGATGCAACAGTCATAGTTGTTGCTGTGTCACATTGCCCTGAGGACATTTATTGGGTCACATGTGTAGGAGTGGCTATAGTCTTTCTTGCACCTCCCCAAAAATGTACCTTAATAAAAATCAGTAGGTGTTCTGGTAATGAAATTAATGCATGTAAGCAACGCATTACATTCCTGAATATATATGCATTTCAGCCTTCCTTGTTTCAGGATACTATAAGAACAATAGTACGTTGCTTGTGAATTGAAAGGATGAGGCATACAGCAGCAGCAAAAAAATATGTACTTCTAATTGCAGTGAGTAAAAATTACAGTAAAGCAATAATTTATGGAAGAATAAACAGGTTTGTCTCTTAATCATTCTTGTCAAACTCATTCTATTCTGGGCATTTTCGTCACAGCCTCTTGTTTTCCTTGTGGGGTCTGTCCATCCCCCCACTTCCCCGCAAGTTTCTATTCAGGAAACCTGTGGTTTGCTTACGACAGGATTAACACCTAAATTTCATCTATAGTAAAAAACCAGAGATGTATGTTACTCTTATGCTTCTTACTCTTACCGCATTTAAAGAAATTTATTTACTAATGCAAAAAACAATTTATGTTGTAAATATCTTAATTGATATTGGAAATATCTTAATACAAAATGCTAAAACATGACCATTTAACCACCCTTATATGCATGGACAGAAGAAATAAAATGTCATATTTTACACGATGATGAAAAATAAAATGGGTAGAAGTAAGTCACTGAGTACAGAAGTATTTATTAAATGTAAAGACATTAAGCAAAGAGACTGTCAATTAATCACTAATGAACTGTTATGATATTCTTCCTTATGACGCCAACAGTATGGTCCCCTTGCCCCTTTTTAATAATTGAATATGAGTTGGTTTAAAAGTCAATGCATTTAAGATATGTTTGGTAATGTCAATAAGTGGGTATTCTCCTGCCTTGTTCTACTGCTGTCTAATTCACCACAATTGTGCTGTGCTTCATTAGGTTCCATTTTATTATACAAGAAGGTGAAATTTATCATGAGCACACATTAAATGGTGTGAATTCAGCTTCCTGCAATGGACAAAGTAATGATTAAAAAATGTGTCTGCAATCTTATGGCCAGTTGGAGGGATGCCACTAATGTTTAAAAAATAATGGTCTTGGGTGACACGTTGTTACGATGGTGGGGGGTGGTGTGTCAGTCATTTATTCTCTGTGGTAGAAATTGCATATGGGGCCCTGTGGTAGAGATTGCATATGGGGAAGGAAAGAAAGTGTCATATGAGTGCCATCTGTAAGTCTAACTTGTCTCATACTAACCAACTGGCTTTACTTCCCTTTTGAGAAAAAAAAAAAATCAGTGTTGATTTGGCCAAAGTGAATCTTATTAATTTAAGGAAGAAGAATCCTGGATCCTGTGTCCTTTATGTAAATTCAGAAGGAGGGGCCTTAAAGGAGGGTGTGGATATAAGACCAGAAAGAAGTTATTCTAACATTACTTCACTTTCCATTTTAATTTGCCTTTGACCAAAAAAAAAAAAGAAAGTACTGAATAAAATTCTGTACTTGGAGATTATTAATATATGTAGCTTTCCATGCAACCTTTGATGCTGACACCACTCAAACTTGTATCATATTTCTAAGAGAGCAAAGGATAGTTATTAGTAATATGTGTATGTTGTACTGTCACACAGATAATAATGATAATAAAAATATCAGTGTAAAAGTTCTCCTTTGAAATTTCCACACAAGAAATCTACAGTCTCTCATGAACTTCACATTGGAATTCTACACATGAAAGAACGAAAAATTGTTTGAGCCACTATTTACTCAAAACATCTGAAAGAATATGTCTGTACAGTATATTCACTGAATAAATGGCAATTTTAGCACACAAGTTTGTATTAGCCTAGGAGTTCATATTTCTCTGCAGTACAGTCAGGAGGAGAATGAATCTTCTTTAAAAATATAGTTCAGGGTGCACATTCATAAGTTAAATGTGTGAATGATGAACCAAAATAAAAACCAAAAAATATCCGACAGAAGAGTAGAGCAATACAAAACATAAATGGTTTGAACAGTAAGAAATAAAACAGGCATATTATTTTATGAACGTACATGTTCACCTACAGATGAAGATGAACTGAACTGATTAGGGATGCTTAATCAAAAAAACTCACAACCCCCCCAATAATTTCCTAGAAACATTTTGCAGTCTTCTTCCATAGAAATAATGCATATAATTAACAAAAGATCAGATCTTATTTAAGAGCATTACAAAAACTAATTAATATTAGAGATCACATTGGTTTTGGAATGGATTTAGATTTTGTTAGAAATCGAGCTTTTTGTGGGCTAATGGAGCAGGAAAAGCAGCAATCACAGTAGTAGGTCCTCATTCTCATAAACTATTACATAGTTTGGAAAATAAATAATGTGCATTGTTTCTAAACACATAAGAAAATAGATTTACTACATTGTGACTGAATACTTCTACTATATATTGAAAGCAACTACAAGAAAGGAAATAATTAGAGTGAAAAACCTGTGGAAGATACACACAGCCAGTAAAGACACAGCCAGTAAAGAAGAGAGTGGATACATTGTATAAAATAAAATTTTAAAAGGGAGAAAGCAAAACCAATCCCATTGTTCCCAAACTTGTTAACATGGTGTGGCTTTTGGCTTACTGACTAACAGAATTGCAAAATATCAGCCTCATTATAATCTTCTATCTTGACAACAATCAATTCGGTTCTAGTCTCCTTGACAGAAATTGTTCCTTCTTCAATCCAACTCAAAACACAGCTCCTATCATCTTCCTAGCCTGGAGCTCTGATGTAAATGATCAAACCCCTCTTTGGACACCTTTCTGGCTTACCATTTTCCACTATACCAGACTCAGAGTTCTGGTTCCATAACTATCACTCCCTCTTCTATTCACCTCTCCCTCTAATTTCCATGCTACTCACCCTATCAGCCTTGAACATGTTTTATTGACTGTTCCTTACAACCAGCTTTGTATCAAATGGAACATATCATCAAAGTTCTTTAATAGAAAGAGCAAACAGAGAGGTGACAGAGAAGGAGCACTTAACATCCTCTGCAGTATGAGCTGGAAAAAATGTCTTATCAACAGCTGTACCAGTTCTGGCTGTTCAATTTCCCTACAGCAGCCGCTAAACTAACTAACTGTAGAAAGTACTGATGTGTGTCAGCTCTCTTTAAAAATCTGTGAAAATCTTGGCCAAAGAATTTTGACTATGCCAATACTGGTCGGCAGCAGTGAGCACACCTGCGGGAGGTGCGCCCAGGTAGAGGAACAGCGACAGAGCTCCAGGAGGAGGTGAGTAGGTTGAGGAGTATCGGTGGGGGGAGAGGGAGAGATAGACTGCTGGAATCGCACCCTGCCTTCCCTGGGACAGGCCCAACAGGCAGATGGGACGCATGATACGGAGGATTCTCTATCCTCTCTCTGCCTGGCTGAACACAGTGACTTAAGGGATAGGGGGCAATGGTGACAAGTTCCTGCCCGGCGCAGCAGGTGCATCTCCTCTGTGACTGCCCCACCTTCCCAGGTGCCCTTGCATAATAGGTATGAGGCTCTGCAAGTGGAACCAAATAACAACGAGGACAATGGTTCATCTAGCTTGGAGGTGTCGCTGAGGTTGTGTCAGCCTACGCCCTGCGTCAAAACTGCTTCCATAAAGAAAAAAAGATGGGTCATTGTCATACTCCCTTCTGAAGGGAACAGAAGGCCCAACATGCAGACCGGACCCACTTCTTATGGAAGTCTGCTGCCTCCCTGGGGCCCGGGTTAAAGATGTGAAGAGAAATGTTCCTACTTTGGTACGGCCCTCAGGTTACTATCCATTATTGATTTTTCAGGTAGGCAGCAATGAAGTTGCAACAAGAAGTCCAAGGGCAATCAAGAGAGACTTCAGGGCCTTGGGACGACTGGTTAAGGGATCAGGAGCACAAGTAATGTTCTCCACTATCTTATCCAGGGAATGATGAGGGAAGAAACAGGAAGAGCCAGCAGATCAATACCTGGCTCCGAGCCTGGTGTCACCGGCAGAATTTGGGGTTTTTTGATCATGGGTCGGCCTACACAACACCAGGCCTGCTGGCGACAGACAGGGTACACCTGTCTCAAAGGGGGAAAAGGACCTTTGCACAGGAGTTAGCAGGGCTCATTGAAAGAGCTTTAAAGTAGATTTGAAGGGGGAAAGGGATAAAAGCAGGCTCACTGGAGATAAGCCTGTGGGTGGCATGCCAGAGTTTGAGGGACAGTGTGCTAGTGAGGTCCCTCGGTCTGCTGTCTCAGCGGAGGCAGGGGATGGAGATCCATGTGGCAGCAAAGACACAAGGGTTATGGATGTGTTAGAAACCACAGAAGCGCCTGTGAATGGTCACGTAGGAATTAGGGTTTCTCCCTCCAGAAAGGTGACAGGATCAATAGCCCAACTGAAGTGCATCTGCACCAGTGCATGCAGCATGGGCAACAAACAGGAGGAGCTGGAAGCCATTGTGCAGCAGGAAAACTATGATATAGTTGCCATCATGGAACCATGCAATTTCTTTCCTAATATAGGTAAACATTAACCTCCTTAGTAAATGGATACTAAGAGAAATGTCAAATGGAAAGGTTAGTTTTGTTGTTTGTTAAATCTAACAGTTTTAAGAAGCAATCTGAAAGAAATATTTTAAAATAGTTAACCAAACTGATTTCTCAAACGTTGATTTCTCACACAGTTATAACATCCTCTTTTGAAAAATTACTTTCATTTTAGCTGCTCATTTTTTGATCAAATGATTCCGTTAAAAAAGGGATTATCTTGGGTTCAGCCGAGGAGTAGAGCAGAGGAAATTCCGTGTATGCTAGTTACATAGCTACCAGAAGATACAGTAGGCTATTTTAAGCTCTTTAACTATCAACCAATTCTACTTACTCAGCTTTAAATCTTAGTACTTATGGTGTAGTTTATGCTGATGATGACCTTTACAATCAAGGAAATCAGATGACAATGGGTGTTAAGTATGCAAGGTTTTATGCCATATTTGAGTCCGTGAAAATATCTGTATAAGAACAGCAGCAGAAATACTGCAAATAAGACCTATTAATAATAATGTTTTCATCCAAGATTCTCAAAGCACTTAAGGAGTAGTTAGTTATTACAAATGCTAATAAATATGACAGATAAATAGAAGACTTACCCAGCTAATGCAAAAATCTTTTTATTTTGAATACTCATACAGTATATGTTCGCTTATTTTCAGAACTGCTCTGACAGGAAATATTGTGTCACTAGTTTCATTTTATGGACAAGAAACCAGAGCACAGGAAGCTTTGGCAGAGCAAAGTTAACACCCATTTAGGATCCTGAACTGACCCTAATTACAGACATTTTGAAATCTCTTACATTGAACATACTGACAGACATTTGAGGAGGAAATAGAATTTGCATCAGGACAATTGTTAGGTCAGGTGTGAAAGGCAGTTTATCATATTTAAAAAAAGAACGTAGAGATGTTAAACAATGCACTACAAGGAAATCTTGGATGCTGATACAACAGAATTTTAAAAATAAAATAACATTTCCTCAGCAGATAGACGTTAAATTTCTCCCAGCAAAGCAACCATAAATTCAAGAAGATTGAAAATATGCAAACCAAGTAATTTCATTGCTCTAATAGTTCCATTTTAAGGGTAGCTTTTTCCCCTGTTAGATTATCTCTTTCCCTACTATGGTAAACCAGTGCAGGCTGTCAATTAGGTTCATAAATAATCTCATCCCAGAACTTCTGCTATTCAGTTAAGCTAATGACTTGATTGCAGGCAGCCCAAACCTCAAGTGGTTGTTCCCTTCCACAGTTCTGGCAAAGGCTTCAGGAGTTCCTGACTATGTTAAATAAAAATTTAACACAATGCTTACCAGAGATCAGGTGGAGTTATAAACACTGCAGCAGGTGTGGCATTGTAGCAGATTACTACTACAGGTTTTATTTCTTCTTTTTCAGTTCACAGTACCCCAATATTACTGTGAAACCCTGAATTCAGACTGTAAGTCTCCAATAAACTAGCTTTTTCAAGACCAAAAAATGACATTATTAAAATACTGTATTTAATACAAATGACTGGGTGGTAGTTTTAATGGTCAAACTGAATTCTATAACTGATATACAAAATGGAATAAAGACCTTATTGCAAAATAGGAGAGAATTTTTTTACTGCTTACAAGTTGCTCATGAATACTACTGGGCAGATATATCTCTGTTTTTGCTAAGAATAAAATAAATTGATTTCACACTTAAAAGCACATAAAACCAGACTTTAACTCCCTTAAATAGCAGGTAAGCAAAGAGTCTTTCAGTAGGTATATGTTTTTAATCAGGAAAGAAATAATAACTCTGCTTAGCTTGCTGGCTTTGGTTATTAGATGTGAAAATCTTCTTTACCGAAGGCATTATAAATGGCACCACTTACACACAGTGTCTAAATATCATGACACCTGTTCTAGTGATACCATGTGTGTGGTATAAAGACAAGTTTACACCAAATTTGTATTGATTTCTGCTATTGATTCTATCACTTCTTACTGTCTTGTACATATCATACCTAACTTCTTTGCTTCTGGTGAAGTGCACTTATTTTGCTCACGGCTCTTCTTTTAACTACTAATATTTCTCTTTTCTTCATCTTAAGAATCAGCTCAAGTGTTTGAGCTGGATAGAGGTAACTGTTAAACACTGGCCAAACTCAACAATTAATTTGTTCAAACAAATTTTTGTATTATAAAAAAAAAAAATTGAAAAGATTTCTACTCCAGTGTGCATAGTATTTACGTGAAAGAGACAACTGGTTGTTGACTAGACTATCAACCATACAAGACTCATTTCAATTGTAATTTGCAATTCATCACTGAGTTCCCTTTAAATGGTAGTTTGGGTCTGAACTAATTTGAATATCAAAATAAACAATTCCCTGTAATATTTGGACAAATCATCCTTTTTGAGGAGTGAATGAAAAAATAATTTTTAGCAGCCTGAAAAACGTGACATATAATGAATGACATGTTGACACCAGAGTATGAGTTTTAAAAGTGCCACAGTTTATATGCCTTCTTTTAGATATACTTGATTAAATAAGTCTTTTGAGACAGAAGACCATTTCATCAGGAATACTAATTTTCTGTGTTTATCATTTTTCAAATGTAGGAAAATTCAATATTATCTTACCTTTTTAAAAGTAATGATAAAATGCAGCCTTAACTGACTCAAACTGAACAAAAATTTCATAAGCAAGAAGAGCTAATTAGAACCTGAAGGTCATGAACAAATGCCACAGTGATTGTACTCTACTAGTTTCTTCACAGCACTTTTCCTAATATATTGGAAATAGTTCCACTGAGGTGCTCACCAAGTTGCTAAGCACAACTCCAATCTGTAAACATTCTGCATACAGTAATTTGCATTAGTTCCACATAACATACAGCAGCATGAATTAATAGAGTGGATAGTGTCTGTACATCTGTTAGCTATTAGTCTTTACTCTAATTCATTAGATCTTTATCATTACCTGAGCAGCCCATCAAGAACAGGAAAAGGAGACCTTTGGTCATGTCATCTGTAGGATAGAACAGCCTGGAATATTAAATTCTCTTGTGTATGTCCAGCTATTTTATATGAACAACAATCACAAATTTTGGTATAGGACTTTGAAATTGCTTTATTTTTGTGAACTAAAAATTCAAAAATTATCTAGGTCTAATCTGTGCAACTGCTGTGAAACTATGCTAAATACCATTAGAGCCATTTTAAATTAACATGCACTTAGGATCTTTCTGATATAACTAACTGAACTGCATTCCATCAGGTTGCCTTCAAGTTTTGGCCCAATTCAGAGCTGACAAAAATTGCTATTAGAACGATACAACACATCTACACAATCCAGTTGATTGCTGTGATTATTTTTCTCTGATAAGTCATAGATTTAAATTTAACTGATATTGTTGCTTCTGGTTCAACATCATCCTTTATTATGTATCCATCTCTCACATACCGAAATTTAGATGGAATGTAAAGACTTTCCTCTGATTTGAAAACATGCTGGAAAATGTTATTTCACAAAGAGTGCAACAAATTGCACTCTATATAGCACTGTATATTGCATACATTAATTTCAAATCACCTCTTGTCGTGGTTTAACCCCAGCCGGCAACTAAGCACCACACAGCTGCTTGCTTACTCCCCCCCGGTGGGATGGGGGAGAGAATCAGAAGGGTAAAAGTGAGAAAACTCATGGGTTGAGGGAAAGACAATTTAATAGGGAAAGCAAAAGCTGCACGTGCAAGCAAAGCAAAACAAGGAATTCATTCACTACTTCCCATCAGCAGGCAGGTGTTCAGCCATCTCCAGGAAAGCAGGGCTCCATCACGCAAGTGGCTGTGTGGTGCTTAGTTGCCGGCTGGGGTGAAACCACGACACCTTTCCACCCTCCAGATTTGATGGTTAACTCCTTTGGCAAATAAACTCGCTGTCCATCTCAAAAGTGAGGATATTGCAGACACTTTTAATATTTATGCCAGAATTATTTTGGGGTGGATTCTACTTATCCTCATGGAAAGACTCTGAGTCTTGTTGGATTCTCACTGACCTGAAAAGTTTTCCTAAACTGTGCAAGGTTCTCTTAGACTGGGGAAATTTCAGGATTGTCACTATATATCTTATTAAAACAGGTAATGATAGTGGGAAGAGGCTTTCAACAAAGCAAATGCATTTGATTAATGGACCAGAAAATTAATGACTAGTCCTTCCTGGGACTTCAGGGCTAAATCTATATTTGCACTGATATATACTGTAAGGAGCCATCCATGTTTGGTATATCTCTTGGCTACAGATGTGAAAACAGATCAAGGTGGCATAATAACACAGTTTTAGAGTATTCCACCAATACTCTGAAACTATGAAGACATGGCTTATACACTAAAAATTAGTAAGACCTAAAAATAATAATTCCAACTACCTGAATTCTTGGCCTGACATAATGGCTTAAAAAAGAATATTTTTCACATAGGCCAATATTGCAGATACTTATACGAACAAGCATGGCTCTTCCCAGGAAAGTGATGCTATCAATGACCTATTTACATGGTTAGGCTTTACTCAGCCATGTAGTGCTAGATAGTTGATGGTACATAGTAGCTGCATGTAAATGAACAGTGCATTTTAATTCACGATGAGTAATTTCTTGCAGGCATAGAGGAACCTTCTCAGAACTATATGTTCACTATAAATTGGGATATAGCTCATGTTCTTTTGTATCACTGGTCCCTCTGGGAGGGATTGTGCAGTGTGTGATGGAAACTTTATGAAAATTAGCTGGGTGTCATTGCAATTCCACAATATGATTAGAATTCAAAAAATGCAATGAATTATCTCCCAATTCAACTTTTTATGTTTGCAAGGTACAGGAACAAAACAGTAGTCTATGCTACAAAGTTGGCAATTATGAATGTCCAGTTAGGTGGACATTGCAGTAACACTTGGTATTTCACTATGAAGCGGCACATCTGCAAGCCAGTGTACTTCTCTGCAACTTTTGGCACAGTTGTTGTTTGAACACATAGCCTTGTGTTTGAAGATGTCTCAGCAGAAAAGAAAGTGGGAGGAAAGAGGGAAATAAGGAAGAATGTCTTGACTGTTACAACATAGTGATAGAGAAGATAGGTTGCCTTTCTGAAAAGGAAAAACAGTGCCCGGGACTGGGAAATAATGAACAGAACTTTAAAGGCTCATATGCCAGCTCATGCTTCAGTGATTTTCTCCATAGCAATGCATTCTGAACATTTTAAAGGCTGAAAGACTAGCTGACAGTAAAGATGAGACACAGTCCACTTCAGAGAGATCTTGGCTGATTTTATACATTGGAAAAGCCTTTTTGACTACTGAGTTATTGTTAGTCCTGGAGTCTGTGCTTTTTTTAATCTCTGCAGTAGCTTTCAAAAGAAAGTGCAGGTTGATGCTTATGCCCTGTGGCAAAATCCTATTTATTCCTTCATAGTTTAGAGGTCTGATCTTTGTTCCTGGACTTCCCATGATTCATTTTCATATTTTGGTTTTAATGTGGTCTTGCAAATGTAATTCCAGTTATAATCAGGCTTAGCTATTCTGTTATGACTAGAAAATGACTCTGTTATGATTTCTTATCTGCAGGGCTTCTGGACTCTTTACNCATTTAAATGTGAAAATAACTTCTGACAGCAGAAACAATGCTGATTCCTACCACAGTGTTACTTTAGGTTGAGTTTGTATTAATTGTTATATAGATCACAGCCAGTCTTTTCAGACTCTCATCATTACACAATTTACTTCAGCTTGGATCCGAATTTCATTCTGTATCATGTTTTGCTGATACAGTATGGTCACAACTGAAATACTGAATTGTAAAATTAAGATGATTCTAAATTTTTAAAGTACCCTCAAAACCTTTCCCAGAATCTACTGGATTATTTGGGTTTTGTTCCATTTGCTATTATTTTTAATTGTTTTGCATTATTGAGAGTCAGCTGCAGTAACAAAACTCTTTGATGCTGATAGGTGCTAAGCTCCTACTGATGTCAGCAGGAGGTACATGGGATCAGCACTCCTCGGGTTTCACCCTACAGTCTTTACTGGGTTGACAAATATAGCCAAAGCCTGTGGGAGGAGGCAACCTTTGCAAATCTCTGCT
>VYZW01010423.1:3357-13948 GCA_013401315.1 Balaeniceps rex | reverse complement strand
AAGACATTCCTGTGAGATCAATCAAAGCTTGAGCATGTGATTTTTGCAAACCTATTCTGGAACATTTTTGCAGTCAGCACCAGATATGTTAAAATACATACTGAAGCTTCACATACTGTAGCTCAGAACTACAAAGTATCAAAACAAATATTTTCCTGAAATTCATTGTAAACATTTGTATTTTATTTTAGTTAGTACCAACAAGAAAACAACTTATCACAACAATAATCAACTGAGGAAGACGAATTTTACTCCAGTGACATACAAAACCATATGCCATGAAAAAGTATTATTAGAAATACCTTGTCTGGTAAGAAAGAAATGAAAATAGTACAGCAACAATAAGGCAATGGCAATGAAAGGCGGAGGCTGTCTTGTTTTAAAGACATACTGTGGATTGACTCCTGAAAGCCCAAGTTAATATTTACTAACTCTAAGCACATTCAATAGCTTCAGATTTTTTTCTTTTAGTGGGGCCACTGCTCCTTTTGTTTGAAGACAGAGCAAAGCTGTGAATAATGCCTAAGAGCAAAACTAAACCAGAAGTAAATGACTTTTTTAATGTGAGACCTTCAACCTCAATTCCAGTTCCCCAGAGGCCATCTTTGACTCCTTCTCACATAATGCTCTCACAGATGTCAAATGGGGATAAAGATACTTCCACAAAGAAACTGATGAAGAAACTGCTGCAAAGAAAGGTGAGCTTACAAGTCTGTTTTGACACTGGTGAAGGAAAGTTAGAGCAGTGTCGTTCAGAATGGCCATTTTAAATAAATGCACTGTAGGAGGTTAACAGTGACTACAGATACTACTGGCTACTGCTCAGCTGAAGTAGTGCTCAAAATTAATTAATTTTGGGTGTTATGTAAATTAAAAATACATTCAAAAAGATATTTTTGAACTGTACTGTTCAAAATACATTTGTTAGTGTATCGTGTTACTGGACCCTTCTGAAGACTTGTTCTGACCCAGTCAAAAAAAAAAAAGATATTAGAAAAGAGCCATTTTACATGGATAAATTACTGTTCCTCTCTGTATCATAAGGGAGTCAGGGGGCAAAGGAAAAAAAGTCAGGCTTTGTATTGTCTTAGTGACTGATGCAAGCAGTGCAACTGTTAAGGTTGCTAGGAGTTAAGAAGGAACATCCCTGGAAAGGAATGGAATTAACCTCTTCCCTGATATGGACTGAATATTTGAGCTGAATTTTTATTAACATTTGATTCCACTTCTGGAGTAAGATTTCCACTTCTTTTAATGCGCATTTTTTTTAATTGAAACTTGTTTGACATCCATTGTGATATTTGTGATATTTCATAATAACATAAAGGTTTTGCATGAGTTTACAATATGTATAGTCATTTTTCAAGTAAATGGTTTATATTTAAGTTTAGTACAGCACTACTTTCCTCCATCCCCATACCCTCTCAAAAGTTAGAACTGGACTTTTCAATTTCACAGCTAAATATGAATTTTAAAACATGTTTATTCATATGGTATATATTTTATTCATTCATTATGTCAGCTTACATCTTTGTATCTGTGTTGTTCGAGAGACCTTCTTATCTGTGGCTTTTGAAATGCATTCCCTCACTGTTTTCACTAACATTAGGTGGTTTTGCCCTTTGATCATGAAATAGTCAACAAGGCCTCTGAGATAGGTTTAGTTAATGACATATGAATACAGCAAATAAAAAGAAATAAAAAAATGCTAGGGATATCATGTCCTATTAGACCAGTCATTAGATATTTGTTGGTTCACCTTCAGTTATGGAAGGTAACTGAATGGATGGAGCTTTCATAATTTATCAAGATTTAGAGTAGATCTCAGCATAACACAAACATGCCCTTGCACACCATTCATTTATGAAAGCAAAACCCACATACAAATAAAATGCATACCATAAAGGTGTAATTATAAGTGCAATAGTTTAACAAAATATTTGCATTTCTAAAGTGTGTAAGTCTTACGTAAATTAGCTTTCCCATGGAAAGCTGTTTTTCTGCTACTAATTCAAAATGTAATGTTAGTATTATTTAAAGTCATTGAACTTTATTACTAGAATCCAATAGAAAACTCCTACCTAAAACAATGCTAACAATTACAAATCTCCTTATCAATTGCTCTGTTAAATGCTTCATGTTTCATTATTTACTACTTTCATTAAATTCACTAAGACTATTGTCATAAGAGAAGGATATCAGAAAATTTATACCATATTTACCCCACTGCCTTACCTAGTAACTGAACTTGCAAAGTATTTGTGTGTGGATTAAGTAAGACTCTTGCTTTTATTAGCTGCACAAAACCAAGCCTGCCTTTCACATAGGCTTCTTCTCAATCAAAAAAAAAGTCTTATGGCAAGTAATACAGGTTGTTTGTATACGCTTTAAACCCTCTCATGGAAAAAATATACTTCTTTAAATCGGAAAGGTAACATCTCTCTTTTTCATCCTCTTGCAGCACAAAATACTTATTGCAAGATGATAATTCAAGTGGTTTGACATTAAGTTTATCAATGAAATAAAAAATCAAACTATATTTTCTCATATTTTTTAAAATAATACTTGAAATATTTGATTTGTTCCTCATAAATCAGATTCAGTGCATCATAAGGAGTACGGAGTACTTTCGTACAGAGGCCTTTTGCCTTTGTGCAAGTTTGTCTCTGTACAGATTTATCTTAGTTTAGGAAGCCCCTACATAGCCCAAGATGACATTAAATATAGCATATAGAAAGTTATTATGCTGTTATTATGTCTTTGTCATCATATTTATTGATTTGGTATACTAATATTTTATTTGAAATAACATTCAATAGATCCTTGTTATCCTTGCTAGATCCTTGATATTATTATTTTATAATAATTATGTTTCTTCCCTAATCTATCCTGTAGAAGTAGAATCCAGAAAGGCTTTCACTCATCTGTGTTTGTATAAAAGTCTAAATTCACATTCAGCTGCACAAAACAAAATAAAATATCTATCTCACATTTACAGAATAAAGTTATATCTGGATCTTCAGGAAATAGTAGATTTGAGACAACTTATCTAGAGATAAGTTAGATTGCTAACACAAGTACAAAGAGTTTGTCAGAAATTACTTCTGCCTTTTAAATTGTGCTCATATTTGAAGTCATGATGTCAGGAAAAATGCAGAAGGTGGAGGAAACATTGCTGTAAGAACGTTCATCAAAAAAAGTTACTCCCATATGTCATTAAAAAGCTAGCAGCTGTGTTGATGAAATCACAATTCCTTTTGGTGACATCCATATGGAATGTAGAGCTTTGACATTACCCTTCAGTAAAAGCTGTGGTCTCATTTTCTGCATGTAACTGTATTAGGCAATTGTCAATTCTATTTGATATTTTATTCCAAAATAAAAATGTTATGGAGCACATATCTACACGAAATCCAGAGTTATATTTGGTGTGAAATATGTTGTGGTGGGCTTTGTTCCTGATGTAAAGAAAATTGTCTGAGTCACAAAAATCATAGATTTATGGAATCAGAGTGATTCAAGTTGGAAAGGACATGAGGAGGTTTCTGGTCCACCCTCCTGCTCAAAGCAGGGTCAGCTATGGGATCAGATCAGGCTGCTCAGATCTTTGTTCAGTTAGGTCTTGAAAACTTCCAAGAATGGAGATTGCAGAGCCCCTCTGGGCAATCTGCTCTAGTGCTTGGTTGTCCCAAGGATGGCTTCATATGGAAGTTTATATCAGAAATTCTGTCTCAAATTTTCTCAAACTGACTTGAATTCTCTACTCGTTAACTATCAGGAATGTTCCAATTTTTATTTCTATTGTACTCGCCTTGGGACTTTGTTTTTTGAGTGCAAAGTCATGACAACTTTGGGAGTATCTTGAGAAAGCAGTTCTGCTTCCTTTATACTTCTCACAGATCTTGTGATCTGTTAAGAACTCCACTTTGTGATTCTACAAGTCTGGAAATGGCTCTTTTGCATCACAAAAGAAGAAATTTGAAATTGTGAAGGTGCACAGGAAATTTCACTGAATCTAAATCACACAATATTTTCAGAACAGCTCCGTAATCCGGTCAATGCCATTGACAGTAACGGCGTATCCTTTTCCCACACTGTGAGTGATGAAATGCCCTTGATGCCCTGCCATGAAGATAACAGGGACATTATGATATAGTCAATTCTTATAATCAAGATGCATAAATAAAATTATATGCAAGCCATACTAGACAGCCATAATCATTGTTTCTGACTTAATTAAGCTACAAGCTTAATTAACCTATAAGCTATTTCCACAATAAGTGGAAAAGAAGTCAGAGATGTTGCTTCCTCCCCATGAATGCCTACTGCGTTTTGAAATACTAAGAAAAGTCAAAGGAAAAAACAGGGAGCTGACGGAATCAGGAAAGACTAAGACAGTATCACTCCAGGTCATTTTAATACAGGGTTTAAAATGGGACATCATATGTATCAACACAGAATCACATACAGAACAAGTTGTTGCACATCCAATATTTAATTCAAAATTTGTTATTTGTGCCTATCTTTATTAGCTATTTCTTGCTGTCATTTATATGAAAAAAGGTGAATAAACACCTTTATATTTAAGGTAAAGAGTTTATTTGATACCATAAAATGGTATAGGGAAAAAATAGATATTAAAGAAGAGTAAATAAATGGCAACAGGCTGTACCTATTATGTGGCCTATCATCTTTCCTTAATTGTCCGACCAGACACTACAAAAGTGAGATTACCAGAATTTCCACTTTAAATTAAATTAGGCTAATAAAGGTAACTGGAAGGTGACTGCCAGTAGTCACAAATATGAACGTACAAACAGCAAAGGCAACAGGATTTTTTTAAAAGGTAGATTATACTTCACACTCTCTATTTTATGATATATATAATTCACCTTAACAACGAACGAGATTGTCAGGGCTCTAGATGCACTAATAAGCCATAACTGCCCTGAGCAACCTCACCTGGGGCCTCCACCCACACCCCTGCCCATGGGCCCCATTTAAGCTCAGGACTGGCTATTTGCTCCCTGCCTGGTCTGAGTAGTAGGTGTGCCTGCACGGAGCCTCAGCTCTGGCTGGGACTGCTGGACAGACCCTGGATCACTACTGTATGTGGCTGTTGGCAGACCATGTTAACAGCACTGTCTGCTGCGTTTGGATCCCCTGTGGGACTGTGCCCCACTGGTGGTAGTCACCAGCCTGTGCTGGGGGTCACCCTTAGCTTCTGGCTTGTCCCCCTTCATGGAGCTGCACTGTTCCTGCTGCTCCCTAACAGAGATGCAGATACAAAATCAGTAAGTACTGCCAGCAGGACTGATATCCTTCCAGGTCACACAGGGGCAGGGTGGAGAAGCCAGCCCTCTAGTTAAAGCTGCATGTGAGCCAGAGCGAGTCTTCGGTCTCTCATCCTAAGCAGCTCTGTTGTCAGTTGTAATAATATCATTAAAAAAAAAAAAAAAGGGTTCACAGGCTGCTTGAGTAAAAGATTCTTGCTCAGAGCATCTTCTAAGAACTCTTTTTAATGAAGTTTACAACGTTGAGGCTTTTGGTCAGCAAAAGCAGTATTCAGTAGCATAAAGACATTAAAAAAAACAAAAAAAAAAACAAAAAAACCCCCAAAAAAACAACAAAGAGCTAGAAAGTATCCATTTGCAAAATACCTGGATGGTGGAGTGTTTGTCATACTCCAGCTCCACCCAGCTTGACTTTAAACACCTAACAAGGTTTGAATTCCCTGATAACAGAGCATTCATATCCTAGACTACACAGCTCTTTCATAAGATCTGCCACTGTTGCTCTTTCAGTGTCACATAGTGGTGGCAAGTTTATTGCAGAGAGGTCACAAGATGTTTTTTCATGCACCTCAGCTGGCTTTGGTCTCTGAAGCTGGAGAAGCCATGGCAGCAGGAACGCCGAGAGCCAGCCTATGCAAGCATTCCCTTCATCGGTCGCGTTGCTGGAGCAGCATGGTGCGATAACAGTAAATGTTAAGAGACTATAAATATGGCAAGAATTCGGAGAGTAGACAAGCTTTTGAGGCTGCCTCAGGATTTGGATGATCATTTAAATGTTATTGGGAAGGCTTGAAGATTAAAGCAACAGCTGACTTTTCATTGGAGAATAAGCAATAGCAGACAAAATTAATTTTGTAGTTCATTTCAGAGTACTTACTGACTGAATGGCAAAGCTGACTATTTTTGTACATACAGTAGCGTACTGCTACTGTTAAAGTAGACACATGTAAATAGGAATGTTCTGCATTAGATGCTCTGGGTTGCTGATTTGTCAGTAACACCTGCCTCTTTTTAGTACTTAGCATATGTGGCACACTGAAGTTCTGTGTGGAGACACCTGAACTCCACAAGTTATCGTGGCATGTTGCCTAAGATTTCATCTCAGTCTCCTGCAGGTTAGCTTCCTGAAGCAAGCTTACTTGGCTGCACTGGTCCCAGTGCCTGAACTAGGCTGCTCAGAGACAGCTTGTCCTACTGCTTTGTGTAGTAACAAATATTCTTATTGCCTGTCAGCTACTGCAAAGCAAAACATTTGCCAGGTGTTTCAATATGTGTATGCCACGTCTATGATTATGAAGGACACCTGTTACACTTAAAAATCAAATTATTTCTAAATTAAAATGTTCAAAGTACCTATATTGTAGTTTCTTATGAATTTCTTTGTTCATATTATAAACACAATTGGAGGGTTTTAATTTTACACCATTTTATTTCCTTTTTTTCAGTATGGTGCAAATTATTGCACTGAATAGGTTACATTCAGGGAACTGAATGGATTCCCTGACGACTGTATTCTAGAAGCCTTTTGAGTATGTTTTATATAGTAAAGAAAGCAATACACATTCAGCGTTAAATCATGATATAAAAGCACCTATAAAACTGACTGCTGGGTTTTTAAATGGCACTTAAATCCTGATTTATTTCCCTGAATGCATCACTTCTGAGAATCAGACTGAGATAGGTGTCTGGCTACAACTGTAGTTGTTTAACTACACAAATTTGCATCTTCACTTGCTCAATGAAGTCCCAGTTTCAAAGTCCAAACATTAGTTCGCAGTCACAAAAAAATATGACAAATTTTACTGTTCCTGTTGGATATCAGGACTAGCATAAGGAGAGATTTATGGAAGCATAAAAGCTAATAAATATTCCCACATAACAGCTGAAAATAACATTTCATTCATGCTATAAGAAAAAAACCAAAAATGCTGATATTCAAAACAGAAAAATACATATTTATGGCTAAGTGTAGCTTACAAATATGTCATCTAAATCCTTAATATTGATGTTCCAAATCAATTACAAATCTTCCATTTCATCTATGGTAGCAGTACCACATCCCTTGTTAGCAAGTGCTGTGAAGGAATGAACTTACAAACAAGAAATCCTTTTTTTACCACCAACAAAATCCTCACAGTACTTATCTTAGTTCCCAGATAGAAAAATCTGTATTAAGTGGAGATAAAGCTGAGAGTATGTTTCTCAAATGTAAGCATAAAAAAGAGGTAGTAATTGTCCCAAACTAAGTACTAAGAAGTCAGGAAATTCAAAGATGAGGTCATACTTAGAGAAAATCCCAATGCTTTGAACTAACCAGTTCTTTCTTTTCTCTAAATCCTGTTGACCAATTCTGTATTTGGATTTGTGTTTGTGTAAACCATTTAGTTTCACGTGGTCAAAACTTGTTTTAGTGTAATGGGGTGCTTACATCATTAAAAACTTTGCCCATGTCTGCATGTTTAATACTACTTAATTTTTCAAGATTTTTTTTCATCTCTGTTTATCCTGTCTATCGTAAAATGATTTGGCTTACTGAGCAGGCAGTCTTCACTGTAGGAGATTTACAGTTAGTTATTATTGCCTTTACGATACGAACATAGTCACTGTTGTTTGACTTGCCAATGTGTATTTATGATCCTAGAGAAACGTAGGGGGAAAAGACAAATGTCAAGAGAACAAAGAAAAGGGAAACAAATTAAAAGGATGAGCTTGAAAGAAAAATATGGACATATGTTCATATGTAATGCATTTATATTGGAAAGACATAGCCTGTTATGTTATCAAAATTAACATCAAAATCACATCTTGTTTTCTTTTTTTGTTCCTTGAGAAATCTACACTGGTGATTGGCACTTGCTGCTGAGCCCTGGTACTTATCAGTGGATCTTGAACAGTGTACATGGAATGCAATTCTTTGGTGCCAGACATGGATGTGCCGTTACGCAAGCATGCATGAGTTCACAAGCGTTTGATGCATGAACACAGTTTAGCTTGTGATCTTGCCATCTGTAGTTCAAGGTTAATACCTTTTTATTTTGAAGTTCGCAATGCATAATGGAACTCAGCATCAATTTGCTGTTATGATGTAGTAGGTATGAGCTTCATACTAGAAATAATTGAAAGCTGTGTTGCTTTCCTTAGGTACAGACTGTCTTCAAATCTGCCCAGTCTGAAGTCTAGAAACCAGATTCTAGAAACCTCACAGAAAGTTATAACAAGCCTTCTATGCTGTGTTCTCACCCTGCCTCCTTTCGTGCTCTGCTCTTTTTTTCCCTTAGTTCACTGTATTTTCCTGTATCTATGCATTCTTGTCTGCTACGCAGCTAATTCAGACTTGCTATGCTCCCTTTTTAAATCAATAACAAAACTCCACTTGAAGCTCAGGATACTTTTCTGGTGATAACTTTTTTTAGCCTTTTTAGTTATAAAAGAGTTAACAGGTCTATTAAAATAACAAAATAATTTTTAGTATGCTAGTGAACAGATAGACCTAGTTCCTAAATATGAGAAATTCCTGAAAAGAGACCATACTTACCACACAACATAATTTCTTAACAGAGAGTAGGCTACAAAACTATGTCTGTGGGCCAGGCCAATTGATTTAAGCCAAGAGATATACTCTTTAAAGCTTTTCTTCTCCAGTGTACCTAAGAGGAGCTACTTGAAAGGATGAACTGAGTTCTCATCTATTCTGAACTATTTTGACTAAAATCAAGTCTTGCTTTATGTAAAGCAAGTATAACACTATATTCCTAGCTGCAGTAGCACAGCATTAGTTATCTGTTCTTTTTATGTCATTTTGTGAGAGCTCTTATGTTGTGAAAGTTATCTGATGTTCTAAACAGCAATGTCCAAAGATAGGTGGATTTAAAAAAAAAAAAAACCACACCAAAAGAATCACATCTATGGTTCTTTTCCCCTTCATTCAACTGAACACAAAAACATAGAGGCATACTGCTGAGGCTATTGGCAAATATCTAGATAATCAGTTGTCAAGAAGAGCTCTGCCACATGCTCACTTTTCTGACAACCCACAAGCAAAATTGCTTAGCTCACAATTTTCAAAAAATTGACAAGAGCTTTTGTACGAGTACAAACAAAAGCAACAAATTCCAGTGCTGTAATAAACAGTAACCTGACCATAATCCTACAAATGGAGTCAGCAAACATGAGGATTGCTGACATAGAACAATAAAAATCATGAGTTTTTTTCCAAGGCATTAATAAAGTCAGAATGTAGTCTTCAACCCTGCAATAAAATGCTTTAAAGTTTATGAATATACTTAAACCTAAGTAGAGCTTTCTCTGATAATCAGACACTGCCTGTATTATTTCAGTGTGCTTCTGCATTAAAACACTAGTATATATTGGTGTAGAGGGCCGTTGATGTATAACAGCCATTAAACAAAATATTGGGAAAGGAAAACATGAATGCTACATTACATATCACCTATCTGAGCTTTGCCAAATGAGTCAGAATGATTCCTTCATAGGTAAGCCTTCAACAGCCTTCAATTTATAACTACCTTTGCATTCATGTCTTGGATTTCTGTACATGTGATTGAGCTAGAGGGTAGGGGGTAGTCTAGCAGAAGCAGTAAATTGAGACCCAAGGAGCTAACAGACCTTGAGATCCTCTCCACAACCGCTAATCCTGTGACAGCCACGAGCTTTACAAAGCCGCAGATGTCTGCATCAGTCCAAAGCTTGACAAAGGGTTTCAAGAAAATAGACCCTGAGAACTTAGAGATACTCTGTCTCCACAAATTTGGGGAGAATTTTTTTCTTAAGTAAAAAGAAAAAAAAATGGTGGACAAAATACATCTGGCCTAAATATAAGGCATGAAAAAATATAGTCCAATATTTTTGAAACAGATCAGGGCAGTAGAAGCAACGTACAAGAAATTAGTTTAAAGACAGAAAATTTGTTAGTAAATCACAAAGAAGCTGTAATAAATAAAGAACGTGGGTTTTAGTGTCTGACAAACCAGAAAGAGAAACACAGTCTATATCTCGTAGTCCCACATTTTAAACTATGCATGCTATGATTATAGTCATAAACAACAGATACTGTGTCTGTACGTAGGAAAACAAAGAACAGTTCTTTTTTAGAAACTATCTGTAGGAAGAACATACAATTTAGTCAACAAGGGAGCTGGAATAACCTCTTGTATTCTTTCCAATGACTATAGTTTAGTATTTAGCAGAAGGAATGTTTTTGTTCTTTTCTGTGTGCTTTTTCTCTTCTATCTATCCTCCTCCTCTTTCTGATGAAGCATGGATTTTTTTCTGTTCTT
>VYZW01010417.1:3244-13299 GCA_013401315.1 Balaeniceps rex | reverse complement strand
TATGCCGGGCGTGACAGGGTCTGAACTGGCTAGAGCTTCTTGGTGGACCTTCCTAGATCTTTGCATTTTCAGTAAGCACCCTGAAATCACCCAGACTTTTAAACTCAAAAATTTCATTCACATAAACCATTCATTCTTTTCTTTAAAACAAGCAAACAGACTACCAAACCAGAGGAGAGGCAACTCCAGTAGATTTTCTCTGGTACACCAGTCCCACCTCTTTCATGAATGGGTGTAAGTATTAGTACTTGATAAGGAAAATATGAGCTGTGCAACTATGATATTGGCTGGCTATAAGAAGTTCAATTTAATGATACTGAATGAGTAGTAAAGGGAAGGAAATCTTGGTGCTCTTCAGAATGACTGTGCTGTGCCTATCCACTGAGTATTTAAGTTGATGACATTCCTCCTTCCCCTACCCTGTTTGTCTCCCCGAAGCTTAGGCTTCAATATGTTTTCAGAGTGCACAATATTAGCTGACCTTGACTTTGAGCAACCACTAAATATGCATTGTATTTACTGATATTAAAAGTACAATGCTAAGAGTAAATCTGCAAGGCTCAGTTATTGATTTTATCACAATTTACAGAAATCAAGGGACTTGATGAACTTATTTTAAATTAATTTTTGAGCCAGGTGGAGCAAACTATAACCACAGTGTTCAAGTTTTTTAAATCAGTGATTTTGCCAGTTTGAAATAACTGGATTTCTTCACCTGCTACATAGTGTGGCTCAGGCTTCAGAGACTGACAAAACTGAAAGCCAGGATGTGCTCTGCAAGGTGTCCATACCACTGAGGATCAAACTGAGGTATCATCTCTGCAAAATTAATCTAGCAAATCCCTTTTTTATCACTATATAAGTATTCCAGAAAATTCTTTTTTGGTTGTTATTAATAATACAAAGAGCCTTGCAATTCCATTGGCACAAGAAGAAATCAGATGTATATCTAGAGCTTCAGCATCAGCTAAAGGGTGGGGAAAGAAAGGAAGGAAGGCAATATACCCATTTTCATAAAGCCACACTGAGTAACTACAATAATTATAGATTTAGAAGTCTTTTCTCAAAAAGATTACAAAATTATGTAATGTAGATTAAAAAATTATTACAAATTACTTATCGGTGTAAACAAATATACATAAGTTTAATTCAGTGGCCCAAGAATGGATGTATTTTGATGCTTATTAACCTTATTTGGATTAAGAAGTAATGGTGGGAAGCTGGAATTTAGTGGCAGTGGTTAATGCATTTAGCATTTAATAGTTTATCTGCTTAAAAATGGTGTTCATACAATATGTCTGCATGTAAGTATGTATCTTCTCACATGTTTTTACAGTTGCTTTGGATTTATTCCATTTACTAACCGTATTAACCAACTATTCTTAAGCATTTGATGCCAGGGTTTCAATGCAGTATTTCAATGCTGAGGGTCCACCTGTGTCTTTATGCTTCCATTTGAGTTCAACAGATTCCCCAGCATGTAAATTCATCTTTAACGTTATGTTGTATTTTTGTATTTTACTATCTGTGGATAGTAAAATGAAAATGATCACACATTTCCAACAGGACTTTTCATCTGAGTATCTCAGCACCGTGAAAGCACCCATCAAAATTGTTACAATTACATAGTTTGTGAGTATATTACACTGCTGTGTTTCTTTTCCCCCTAGTTCCATTCTTCTCATTAAAAAAGAGAGACTGAACTCAATAAGAATACTGTTTTCTGAAATGCTTTATAATTTTTGTCATTTTGTCAAACTTTATTATTCACAAGTAAAAGGAGATGGGATTGTAACACTGTCGTAGGACATAGGGGTTGGCTGATTCAGTCCCCTGTATTCTTAAACAAAGGAAGCTACTAATTTTGATAACTCTAATCCACTTTTTAGTGAAACTTCCAGCCTCTTCTTTAATGAACAGAACACTTTCTCTTATTTTCATTTTGTGAGACTCTCACTAAATTGGGCTCTGTGCATGTCTACCCAGCTGGTTTGTCACAGACGGTATTCACCATTTCTAAAGCTGTGTAGGGTAATGAAAATAGATAGCACAATACAGGCATAATAACTTGTACAGTGCTTGCTCATTGCAGTGCCTCACCACTAATGTATATAAATACCTATTGCAATTGAGCATGACATTTGTAGAGGGATCAACTCCAAAAACATATTGAGTGTACACACTTCAATTTCTCTTTACATGTCCCTCAAGGTGAAGATAGATGTCGCGGTCTGTCAGCCAATCATCACTCTGAGGACTTTCCTCACCTTATGTGGTGTTTCCTTCTCCTTTGAATGCACGTTATTTTTTAAATTTCTATTAGAGACTAAAATCTTTTAAAGGGGATCATTCTGTATCTCTTAGGGACAGATATTCAGCTGCATCCCTACACAGGAACAAGTCTCATTCTGAAGGTATACATGCACCATGGCAATGAAACTTTTGATCTTTTTTTTTTTAATTTTTTTTCCATAAAAGTGTGATTGAAAAAGGTAGATTTACTTAAGGTGACATATTTCTGATATATTATAATAAGCTTTGTAGTGCTTCCTTTCACATAGTTACTGAAAGTTCTGATGAACTTAAACCATTAGTCGTTTTTTCCCATTTCAACCACCAAAACTGGCCTTTCTCAGTTAGTTTGATAACTATATCCAGTAATAGGTACATGCAGTTACAGGAACAGACCCACCTTATTTTATTTGTATTCTTATTTCACATGTATTAGCAAAAGGAAGAGAAGACTTTTTAGTATGTGCTAAAGGGTGGTGATATCCTCTCCGTGTATCTTCCCCAGGCAGGCTGCTTAACTCCATACATACTCAACTCTTCACTTTTTTGTATCATGTCAGGTTTTCCTTTAATATCATTTGACCAGATTAGCTATAAAAAGAACGGAAGTCTAAGCAGATTTAAATAGTTCTGTCCTACAAGATTAGTTGCAGTGCAAGTGTGATGGTCTTGCATTATGAAATTGTTAAAGGACAAAAAAGAATAGCTGGAAAACAAGAGAAAGAAACAGTATTTTTAATGAGGTAGTTCTCTAGGTCTTTGTTTTTGTTCTTGGTTTTTTTTAGGAATGTAAGAAAGTAGGGTACTTCTGGCTATTGTGAGCAGAAAAATTTGCCATGACTGCTCTTGATTTCCATATGTACTTTGTTTGTTTTCCTCTTACTACTCTTTGATATAGAATAGTTTCTTCCTGTCTTTCATTAAACTGATGCTGCCTTGTACCCCTGTGCTCATATATAAAAGAACTGTAGCAAGAAAAGAAGTCATGCCTAACACATCTGATAGTATTTCCACATTCATATGAAAGCTCTGAAAATCCTTGATAGTTTATTAGATAGTTATGTGGGGGAGGAGTCCTTTACTTTCACACTGAAGAGCTTATTGTTAATGAAGTAGGTATTAAAGCGACTGACTTGTACATCTGCATTGCATCAATCTAGGCATGGATAACTGGGTAACCAAAACCTGCTGGACTTAGTTGAAAAATTAATTATTGTCTAAATGTCAAATGCTGCCAATTCTATAACATGGAAAAGACTGAAAAAAAAAAGGGAAAAAGATAAAAAAGTAGATACAGAGAAGCACTTTTATGTGGAGTAAGACTTTTAACCTACTCTGTATTCCTTTAGCTTTGTTCATTCTCTTTATTATTTGCTCCAAAATCACCTCAGCTGAGCAAATGTCATGTGAAATATCCTATGGGTTAATCAGTAATAGCATGCAAACAGCTATTACCTATCTGGGCACAGTGCTTGAGTGTGCATTGCAGAACAGCTGTCAGGCTGCTTTGGAAGCTTCCTTTTCTCAAATTTTTTCACTGAAAGATCAGAGTATCTCCCCATCTGTAAATACAGTGAATGTTCTTTTATTAAAGGCTGAGTAAAAATAACTATTCTCATTTCCTTCCCCCTTCCCCCATTTCTGTCACAGATTATTTTGGATTCACACTCTCTTCTCAGTGGTATTTTGGGGGGATCAAACTAGGTATTGCTAGATAATTGAATTTATATTATGCTACATCTGATCTTGAGTTTGGACATCTAATCTGATGAGGAACGTGGTAATCAACAGAAAACTACGGGAGGGTAACCTGTGACAATTTAACTAGGTTGATTTGCTTTTCTTACAGAAATCACTAAAAGTAGGAACGTTAACACAGGTTTCAGATTTGTCATGGCTTTTTTATATCTGTAGAGAGAGTGAGTGATTATATCCATATAAACTGAAAACTGGGTATGTTTATAGTTGCTATCCTCTGTCATTTCCTCTCTGAAGGACCTAACACTTCTCCTTCCCAATCCTAAACATCTTCATATTCAGCATCCCCATTTCTACCAGACTGCGTGTGAATGTGAGTGCCACAAAAGCCATGCTGTGGCTTGGGTAGGGAAGCAGAAGAGTTTCAGAGAGGTCAGTAGGTGGGAGATGACACTCGGGATTTCACTGTAGGCTGAGCTGGACCTGCGGCAAGGTTGCAGGTGCCCTGTAGTGTTGGCTTCACCAGTGCATCTCAGACTGCGCCTGGAGTGCCCTGCTCTTCCCTGAGCCACGTTTAGGGTGTCTCCATAAATGGTATGTGATTGACTTTCACATGCTGACAAAAAACACTGTTGCATATCATCAAATCTGCCTTTGCTATGAGCTTAGTATTGGCTAATGAACCAGAAGAACTTGTAGTTCCAGTACAAGTGGTTTGATGCTGCTGGTACACTTTTCTTGTGGCTTTGTGTTCCCCTCCCCCCCATCATTTGAGGGTGGAGATTGTTTGTTTCTTTAACTGGCATATTATGATAATAGAATCAAGAGATAAGATTTAATCAAGGTACATAATATAAATACATAATAAAATAGTAAAACACATAAATAAGATACTATTGGTACCCTGGCTTTTTGAACTGTGCTTTATGGTGTGTTTTCATATGATGTAAGTATAATGCTCTTGTTCTTGGTAGAACTTCTGAAGGGAAGACTTCAAATTCCTCTTTTCTCAAGCTAAGGTTGTGTTTCATGTTAAATAACAAAAGTGAAATGAGATTGCTATCTCCTAAATGAAGAATGAGATTGCATTCAGCCATTTTCTTTATATGTTATCTTATCAGTGTATGATTTTGCTTATATGCAGTGGAATGAGATATATCAATTATAACTCTCATTTATCACTGCCAGCTGCCATACTGCACATTTCAGAGCGCTCATACAGACCGCTCCTTCTACAGTCAACTACCAGCTTGGACTGTTGGCTAAAACACGAAGGGCAGGGTGAAAGGGAGAACAAAGCCAATCCAACTAAAGGCTTAGGAGCAAGAGCTCTAGATTGTGTCCTGTTCCTCGTAAATTCCATGTGAAGCTCGTGTCTTGAACGAGCATGTTCCCTGTCCCTTATGACAGAAAGGGATGTGGAAACAATTACTCAACATGAGTCATAAAAGAGATAAACCCTGAAAGATAGACAAAAAATGTTTATCCTGTGCTGAGCCACATTAGCCCAAGGCTGTGAAGTCTTATTTCCATGTCATGCCCTGGTTCTGAACTGTTTGTCTGAGGCCCTTTTGCAGACAGCTGCTGAAAGTAAAAGGTCACAGTGCAGAAGCTTTAAAGAACCTGCTTCAGCCATATAAAAGTCACCAAAAAAACCAGGAATCCAGTCTGTCTAATTTGTTGGGAGAATTAACCTTCCTGGTGTAGCATCTTCAGTAGCAAGAGGCTTTTGACAAGCTGACGCCATGACATATTTGCCTCTAATTTAGTTGATTAAGAGAGTGACTATATTATGAAAGATTGTTTTTCCACCACTGCTATAAATGTAGTGATCTTAGCCCAGATTTTTTTTTTTTTTTTTTTTTTTTTTTACAATTAGTTAGCCTTGTTCTCACTGTGGAGAATTAAGAAAAATTGCTAATCATTACGGACATGTCATCCTGTCCTGAAAATTGGAAAGATGTTTTGTTTGTTGTCCAAGGCTGAAAACATACCAGAAGAGTTATTCTTCGTACTGCTTTCTGTGTGGCATTCTACCTTTAATTTGAAAGTATGACTAAGTCATTGTGGATTAGGCTTCCCACTCTTGACAGTTATTTGGAGAAGTTTTCTTTATGATGATAAAGAAAACTTACTGAGAGTCTCCTTTGTAATGTGTCAGTACCTAAGCAACCCACATGCTGTGTACTTTCTGCTCTGCTCTTGTGTATTCGGCAATTTCCAGGCCAGTAAAAGAACCTTTTTTCTTACTTTAAAAAAAGAAAAAAAATGAAACAAAAGTTTCTGTACCTAATCTAAAGGTTAAAAAAAGCTAACTAAGGATTGGATTACTTTTACCTAAATGTTTCCAAAATGTTAGTTAGCTGGGAACATGCCTGATTGCTTAATGTGAAAAGATCTCCTTGCCTAATGGAAGAAGTATCTAACATGTCTTCTGTATATTAGACATACATATGTCTTCATGTACACATATCTTCATTTCCAACCACCTTGTGCCAAAGCACCATGAATAATCAAGAGAGAGAGCCTGGTTTTAGGAGATGACAGAGAATATTTAGGTTGTGAATTGCCTCTTCCCACTGGCAGTGAAGGGACCCTAGGGTTAGATTTCTGAAGCTCGGCAACAGAAGAATCATTTCTGTGATGCTGGGAAGATCTTTGCATCTAAAACCCAGGCAATTAGAGAGCTTTAGGTTAAATACAGATTTCTGTTCTTCCATATGGTGTTTGTTTGCAGAACCCTCACGCTATGTTGTTAGACACCGATATAACTGTGCTTTGTTGGGCATGTCATGCATCCTGCAGAGGCTTTTATCTCTACTGTTTATCAAGGGTACTTTGGGCTTGATAAGAATTACTATCCATAAAGTTTTATTTCTAGATCCCTATAATATTCTGGGTTTTTTGCATTTTTATCTGTGAAGAAATTCTAGAGATGAGAACTGATTACATGTATTTATACTGTACTGTTGTATATGTTCATCATAGTGTACATTCATCTTTTGCCCAGAACCACTCTATTGCCAGGAACTTACTATGAGCTCCAGAAACTGAGCCTGACATCTGGCTTCTTCTAGTGATGCATCTTCACAAAAAACAGCCATTACAATTAATAACTCTGCTTATGATGTTTTGATCTAAGTAAAATCGAGTTTCATTTTTGTAACTATATGAGCTTTATTATTCAAAAATATTCATTACTATTATTATTTTAATATTACTGTTAAAAAAAAGATAATACTAATAATGAGCTGAATGAAATTTTGGTTCTCTTGAGAAAGGTGTTTCTAAACCTAAAAATGAAGCCACACTCAAATGTGATTTTTTTGTTTAAGAACAGTGGAACAAACATGGAAGTTGATCAGAAGGTTGGAAGAGGTTGAATGTATGGTTGTGAAATAGTAAGTGATACAAAGTGTGGTCTTGCTTCCACCCAAGTCAAGGTTTGTGCGTGAGGTTCCCATGTTCCAAGTCCTTTGTCCAGGGTTTAACTGAATTCTTTGTTGTGGTCCAAATAGCACAGTCAGTCAGGAGGGATGGTCATTATTATAGTGAGGAAATGTGATACCTTTGCATCAATGTTTAGAGCACTGCAAAATTCAGATGTTATTTTTTGTGAAATGTGTTGAGAAAGGAAACAACACAAAATCATACCAACTATTTTCACTGAAACTCATGTGAGGATTCAGCTTCCTTTCTTTGCCAGTGTTTCCCTGAGGTTGGTTGCCTGTTTGCTTGGAGTGTTCTGTTTTCTTAACTTTTTGAAATAAAAAAAAAAATTATAAAACATGTAGGATTATTTTTAAGAAGTGCATATATATCTCTTCTTGAGCCTCAGCATGAATTTGAGTTTTTGAATATTTTTATCCTTTGGAAATATTCTTTAAAGCTATACTAAAATTTCAACCTTTTCCTGTTAAATACTCAAACAAAACTGAAAAGAAAAGCTCACTTATATTTATACCTGTAGGAGTTTAGGAGATGTTCAGAATGACAATATAGTCACTTTCGCAGTAAAATTCCACTTTGCTGGCCAAATGGCTGATAACAAACCTGTTCAGAAATGCGGTGCTTGACATTATTGGCCAAGGTTCTAGGTCCTTTCTTATGTGTGAGGCCAGATGAGATGATAATTTGACTTTAAAAAATTGAATTTAATTTCCATTTATTTCTACAAAATTTGAATTGAATCCAAAGAAGTATCCCTAGTCATTAACACAGGCCTACTTCTTCGTATTTGTTACAAGCAGTATCCACCATCATTTGAAAATTAGACTGATGATGCTCAGGGAGGGCACAGGTTTGAAAATAGTTGTGCTCAGCCATACAGGTAGATCTTGAGCTAATGATGTTTTGTAGGAAGAGAAATGAATAGTTTAGTCTTAAAACATTTTTTTAAAAATATTATTTTGCAGAGACCATTCTTGCCCCTGTTTCTGTCTTCACCTTTTTTTTTTTTTCCAAAATGCCATTTGATTTCTTATTAACAAGCTTGTTAAATAAAAGGCTTCCTAGTTATGTTTCTTACAGCGATATTTCTGGTTATGGAAAATAGCTGTCTGTGTTTGCCAAAAATAGAAATTAACTAATCCTGATACTTTATTTTCACAGTAAATGTCAACGAATAAACACTACCACTTAATTGTAGTTTATACAACTGAAAAACAAGTGGCTTTATAAGTATAATGATACAGCAACAAACACTTGTTATCAACGTGTCAGTGTCTCTCTTCATAAAATGTTGCTTGACTTAAATCACTTTGCAGGTATTAATTAATTTTATTTTATAAGTAAAACCAGAATAGTAATTGTGAAGTATTTAATCTTCTGCTCCATTCCAGGAGGAGGTATCTTGCTAGATTTGGTGACATAAGGGTCAAAAGATAAACTGTAACCAATACCGCTGTTTATTTTTTTGACAATGTTAAATTAGCAACCCCTCAGACCTCTTGCAGAGAAGTACAACCTGAGTAATTGAACATGTCACTGAGGAGTATGCTTGGTTAAGCTGATTCCTATTATGTTGACTTGTCAGGGACCAATAGTTAAAGCTGAAGAGGGATGCTCATTAGTGTCTACAAAATGATTCAAAGAGCAGAAGGGAAGAGTCCTTCAGGCACACCTGCTAAAAACTGACACTGCGTGGTGGGGTGAAGCCAACCGACCAGCTTGTTTATGTGACGGGTTAGTGGTACAGCTCTAACAAAGAGTAAATAAATTAAGAGGTGGAAGTACATGCTCTTTGAATCAAGCTACAAAACTGCGTTTGACGTCTACCTTTTAAGATGTTTGCCTTATACTACAGTGTCTCTGCAGCATTGTATTTTTAGCATTTATTGTGTAAGATGTACAGCAGTATCTATTCGAATGGGTTTCTCCTCAATCCCTGAGTAATCATTTTGGTCACTGTAGCTGGAAGCGTCATAATATTAATAATCTCTCTGTTTCTTTGAACTCTCAAGGGTCTGCTTGGATAACCTCTAGGAGTTATAGTGCTTTTGATCATAAATGCCCTTATTAGCATGCATTTTTCACCCTTGCACTTTAAAAATGAGGTGGTTTGGTTGTTTTTTTTTAATTCCCACCACCTATGCTACTGACTGTAATACATTAATTTCTGTGAAAAACCAAACAGGAAAACGCTCTAAATGAGGCTTTCTTGAAATGATAGTGCTTATCAGAGCAGGGAAGCAATATTTGCATAGCGATGCTGTGTTATTACCTAGAACGAATAACCTCAAATTTATATGGAATTGGGAGCTTTTGGGGGCTTGAGCTGGAATGGTCTTGCAGACTTTCTTCTTCCACAATATGAATAATATGTGAAACTCAGTTTTCACTGACATTCAGAGTAATAAAATAAACCCACACAACTTAGAAATAAATGCAGACAAAAACACTTTAACTATGACAAACCCTGTGAAACTGGTTATGAAAGCTCGATGTGTAACGGAAAACTGAGGATGTGGCAAGTTTCTTGATGAATAATTTGTTTTTGTTCTTTCAGGTTATCTGTAAATGATTTTTATCACACATTTTAACATATGTTATTTTGATAAATTCAG
>VYZW01010414.1:24023-41278 GCA_013401315.1 Balaeniceps rex | reverse complement strand
ATTTTTTCTTTTTTTTAATCTTCCTATAGAATCGTTTGGAAATGTTAAGTATTTGAATCTCAGCTGCTTTTGAAAATTAGAGATTGGGGAAGGGAGAGCTGGTGGGAATAACGCTGGGGGAAATTTGAGAGGCTCCTAAATGCTGTTTTGTAATTAATCCTGTAAATGAGGTTGTTACTTTTGGTGTAAATGCTGAATCTTCCCGCCGACCCCTGCTGATTTTGGACAAAGCTTTAGGTTATGATGGAAAGATTGCCAAACTAAGCTTACATAGAACTGAATGATTACTATGTTAGTAGCACACAGTATGAAAGTATAAAAGTTCATTTTTTTTTTTCTATTTAGAACGATGCTATGAAGGTGATATCCTAAGGGAAATAAAAGGTTGGATTCAGTAAATTAGGTGTACTACTGTGTAAAAAAAGTATTTGACTCCCATAAAAAGAAACAAAGTAGTAACTTTTACCTTTTCTTTCCATAGGCAAGGAGCTGTCAATCTTCCTCCTCTTGAATTCAAACCAGCTTTGATGTTAGAAACTTTCAGTATTAGTGCTGTTGTAATGGAGAAATCCATGTGCACGCCTCATAACTCCACCAGTGCCCTTTCTTTTCATGATTTGAATAAACGCTATTATAATACTTTTCACTGTAACTTTACAATTTCTTGCCAGTCCATAAGCCAGCATGTAGATATGGCACTGGTTCGTCTCATTCATCAGTTCAGTACAATGATTGATGATATCAAAGCCACGCAGACGGACATCAAACTTAGCAGATACACAGCTGGATCAGCCTCTCCGACACCTACTTTTAAAACCCGCAAACACAGAGACTTCCGCTCTTCTGATTTCAGCCGAAGCTCTCGAGGAAGTCTTAATGGAGGTAACAGAGTGAACAACACCAAGAACAAACGAACAAACAATGAGAACAATAAAAAAGAGTCTCGAAACAAGAATTCCTTGGGGAGGTCAGAAAGAAGAACTTCTAAAGTGTCCAGGAAAGGTTCAAAAGATGTAGTTGACCACATGACTATTCATATGGATGACTCTGACTCTATTACCGTGTCGGAACAGAGCGAACCTTCTGCTGAGTGCTGGCAAAATATGTATAAATTACTGAACTTCTATTCACTCATTTCTGATCCAACCGGGATTTTAGAAAAGTCTTCTGAAACTTTCGGGCCAACAGGTAAACTCATTCATGAATCCAAATAATTGAGAGTGCGTGCTTTTGCTCAAGTGTATTCTTCTAAAGCTTGATCATAAGGCAGTTTTTGAAAGTTGCCCACCCCATCTAACTTGGAAAAGGTGAAATACTGATTTTGGTAAAACCCAGCAAGGATTACAGGTGTTTGGGCCATAATTTCACCCAAAGCTTTGAGATCTGAGGTGATCATTGCTCTCTATTTCCAATGTATTTTAGCACAGCAGAGCAAATCTGAGAGCTAACTTAGCATCATTCGTTTTGTTGTTGAACTTAGGTTGCTGTAAATATGCAGGGGATGGTATAGTTACTAGTTAGGCATATTTTCTTTGGACTCCTTTTAACTAAAGAATGAAAAACTGAGGAAGTGTCAAATGAGAGCTTCTGTTAAACAGAGGGCAGTATCTTTCATGCACAGGATATCATATCCACAGCTATGATATCTGCACAAAATGTAAATTTTCTTACATTGTTTTTGTGCTCTGAGTGTTGAAAAGGAAAACTTGCTCATCCAAAACAAAATTATAAGAACCTTTGGCTGTGAAATGATCAAAAAAGAAACAGGACAATTGGAAACTGTCAGAGCGTTTTTATTGTATAACAATAAAATCACATAAATATGAATATTTATATAACATACATAAGAATATATCTGTGAATAATAATGAAATCATATCACTCATTATTGTCCCCATTGTATCTTGGATTTGGTTCAGTTGCAATGTTATTAGAGAGGAATAAGCGAGGCACAGATAATTTTCCTGAAGAGTTTGCTTGATGTGCAAGATACAGGATCCTTGGTTTCAAATACAAATATAAATGAGATTTGCCAAGGATGTCTTGTAAAGTATCCTTAAAGAACTCCTTTGTATTTTTGTAGGTGTTCGAAGCCCAACCGAGCCTGCCTGTAGAGTGGTGTTTGAGAATGAACAGGATAATGGCAGAGACGCGCAGAGGAAGCGCAGCCTGGTGACTTCGGAGCCCCAGCACGTGACTCTCATAGTCTTTGGAATAGGCATGGTGAACCGAACCCACCTGGAGGCAGACATTGGTGGGCTAACGATGGAATCTGAACTGAAGAGAATCCATGGCAGTTTCACCCTGAAAGAAAAAATGAAAGGTGGGGTAAGCTGAAACGTGCTCTGTAATTAAATTCAATGTCAGCTTTCCATGTTTATGCGTGTGCATGTACCTATACCAATGCATATGTATGTGCATGTGTAGTAAGTTTTGTTTGTAAATAGATGTACATTATGTCTGTGTGTGGATAGTATAACAACATTGAACAAGTTATTTTAAAAACTATTACTAGGATGCTGAAGCATCGTAGAAGGATGCAAGATTTTCAGAAAGTGCCGTGAAGGAAATTCTTTTACAAGATAGTCACTCCTTTCATTTTCAAAAGCTTTCTTCTTGTCACAATTTAAATTGATATTACTTACTGTGACTAGTAAACCTGTAATTTTTCAATTATTTTCCTGCTACTATATTTTTGAAAGCTGTAGGCATACCTGGAAGTATTCTACTGAATGAAATGCTCTTAAGTATCTTTTTCTTTTAAAGATGTGCTACATCAAAAGATGACTGAGACATGTGCCACTGCTCACATAGGAGGTGTCAATATCGTCCTGCTGGAGGGAATTACCCCAAATATCCAGTAAGTATGAAGCCTGACAGTTTAAAATTGTTCAAGTGCATAGAAGTGGTATCAGTTGCGTGACAGTAAAGGTATGTAGCTTAATATGGAGAAAGCACTGATGATATGTCTTTAGGTAGAATCCATGAAGTCACAGAGTTTGGTGGCAGCCATGTAGCTGTTGCAGAAATCGGCTTGAGTTTGACTTGCAAAGCTGATTGCATGTGCCCGTTGACAGGAGGCTTTTCTATGAAAGGTGTATCTGAGTAAGCTGAGAAGGAATACAGTGAATGTATTAGTAGGTTTCAGTCTAGGGCACCCAATTGCACAAGTCTTAGACAGAGTTACATGAATATGAATACTCTGTTCCTTTCTATTTCTCGTACGAGATATTAGTAAGTTCAGAACTGATTGTAGGATCACAGTGTAAATGGGTAAGTGGCCTGACTGAAAAATCATAGGTGACAGGTCCTTTTGTAAAAAGAAAGAAATTAAATTTCATGTAATTAGAGCTTTCTGCACTAATTTTATTCCACGTGGTGTACACATAGAAACTTTATCACATCGTGTGTATTGTTTCTCTTATGCTTCTAATAGTTTTTTGAAGCCTATAGGTTCCTCTAAACCATACAAGATTTTTAGGGAGTATTTAACCTACTGATGTTGATTTTTCCCATTTAAGATCTACATTGTTTCTTTAATAGATCTCTTTTTGAACTCCAATGATGCATGATTCTTTGTGTTATTTTTATAGTTCTAATGTCCATTCTCCACCCTTTATATAATTGACACAACTTGTCAGGGACGGGGGGAGGATCACTTTTTGTGCATGAACATCTGGAATGACTTGCTCAGCATCCACATTGTTATGTTTTTTTTGCCAGGTTCACAAACTCAGCAAGGGCATGCATTATTTTTCTTTGTTTCTAGCTGAACTTCTTTCTGTTTGAGTTGCAAAACAACAGTTGAACTACAACTCTTTGTTATGTAGGTCACCCTCATGCAGTTTGAGTGTTAGCTGGGTAACCCTCAGTATGTGATCTGGTTTTAGAATATTAATGTTGTAGAAAAGGGGCTAAATAATGTGACTTGAGTCTCTCTCTTCTTTTAATTCCTGTTTAGTTTGGAAGATGCTATATAGAACTTAAAATGCATAGAATTTTATTAATGTCCCCAGCTAAATTGCTTCTGATAAGCGTGTTTCAGAGGGATAAATAAAAGTTCTAATCTGACAGCCATATAGGGTTTCTGAAGGCGGCTGAGGTTCTTCATGTCTGTTTTACATCATAATCTTATCGGGCTTCCATATAGGGAGGGTACAAAAGGAAAGGTGGGAAATAATGATAAGTCTTTAACAACAGCAGCAGCAAACAACAAACCCTAACAAACCCAAAACCTTCAACTTGGTGAATTTGAAAGTAAGTGTCATATTGTGGGTTACAAGTAATTAACTGACTAATTTTGCATGGATGTTTATTCTTTATTTGCTTTGTTTTTGTTTTTCTTGCTTTCTCTTCAATCTTCATCTGTAGACTGGAGGATTTTCCTACATCTCCTACAAGCACAGCCAAACAAGAGTTTCTGTATGTCATATTATTATGTTTAATAGTCTTGCAATTAACTCTGTGTTGTGTAGCTAATGGCTGCATTCCTACTGTGTGTGATTGCATAGGCAGATGTTGCTTGAATACATTTTAGTTTAACATCTAATATTACCTAGATAAGCTTTTAATGTAGCCTGCTAAATATCTGTCAAAAAAGCCCTTGGGAACGTTAACAATCTAGCTTTAGGGGCAGATATTACACTATACAGTCACTACTGTAATGCTAGAATGGTTTCACTGGCTGTTAAGTTCTTTAGATCTGCTTCTATGCTTATTTTAATGAGGTGAAATAATGCTGATAAATGTAAAGGAACAGACAGGTTAGATTTATTTGAACTTGGTAAGGAGCTGTGCTTGGAGTGTTAGTACCTGTTGTGATTTCAGCATGACGAAGACCGTTCCTTTTGTCTTTACCTCTGTGCTGGGTTTAATTGCTAGGCATGCTGCCCAGGTTATGCTAACACAAAATGTTTTCCTTAAAACTATGCCTCTGCATCTGCTGCTAATGAAGGTGACCCTCTTCACGTCCCCCAGATCAGTACGTGTGAACATAGGTCAGAAGATGCAATGTTTTCTTTCTAGTTGCTTTCCTACTTCTTCATGCTAAAGTCCAGAGGGTCTCACTGGAGTAGTGGTCAAGGTGGGAAATGGTACGCTGGCAACCTAGAAGCCTTGTTACACAATGGCCCTGCAGTACTCTGAGAAGAAAAGTTATGTAGCCAAAAATAATAGAGAGGCTCTTCCCCTCCCCCCCCGCCCCCTTTTCTCCCACCAAAGGAGTATTCTGAGCATGGGTTTCTACTTTAGACCACCAGCGCATATCTTTTAGAAGGACTTAGTACAACGGCTGTTTGTTACAGCATTTGTGTATATTCAGTGTTGTGATAATACAGGATTAACTTTAAAATGTCCTTATAGAGATGGTAGCTCTGGAAGGAGAGGTGAGGGACTGTAAAAATGCAAGTGATGTAAAAAAAAAAAAAAAATTTAGGTTTTTGTTCCTTTTTGTCTTGTAGCAACATTAAACCAGCAAAAGAAAGTACTTTTTTGCATAGTGTGTCACTGAACAGATGAATTCTTTGCCATATGATGTGGTCAACGAAAGTATAAATGATTAAAAGGATTGGACAAATCCATGTAGGATAGGTCTGGTGGTGAGTCATGAACACAGTACAGCCTCTGGCTCAAAAAGTAAACCCCTGATGGCTGGAATTAGGGGAAGGATCACTTTATTCATGCCCTAAGTATCTGCTACTGACCAAATTTTCATCTGACTCAGTGGGGTAGTTCCTGTGTGTGTTAGCAGGCCTCCTGCTGACGTTTTTTCCCCCGTTTTTCTAACATTCCCAAAAATCTGTTAGGTTGAGTGGTGGCCTTGTAGCCAGTTCTGTAGTGAGACAAAGACTTTGTTCACAAGTTTGTCTGGAGAGTGATTATGGAATTGATGCGAGAACATAGAATTACTTCTGAATGCATTACTGGTATATAAATTAAATATCGATTAATGATTTTGATGATATTCAACCAGATCTGTTAGAGGCATACCACCATAGGTAAGCAAACTGCAGATACATAATGTGCAGTGCTCATTCCAAATAAATGTATAGCCACACAGTTGTTCTGCGTTTCATCCCATCATGGAAGTAGACCCAGACAAGTGACAGTGAAATTAATTCGTTGCATGAAATATAGAAATAACTTAGCAGAGAAGCACAGTTAATCTTGCTGAAATCTGATTCTCCTGCGACAGCTATATTGGTGTAATTTTTTTTAATTAAGGAAGTATGGTATTAATTATAGAATAATCACAGAATCATAGAATGCTTTGGGTTGGAAGGGACCATTCACATGTTCAGAATTGATTGTAAATTCAGTACAGGCTTAAAAGTAAATGTAGTTGAAGTTAAACTTCTACACAAAGACAGGTTAAGACTAGACTGTCTGGTACAGGTGAGAAGGAGATCTTGCAACTTCCCTTAAGTTGAAAGTTGTTCTTGTGATGCTTGAATAGTTAACTTAGTAGTATTTTGTGTTATAGATGGGGGGAAAAAAGCGTTCTTGATTGGCTTCACAATAGTTCTGTCAGAATGGTAGCAGGAGGAGAGTAGAAAATAAGCAAACATCAGCAGAGAAATAATCGTGTTTTTTTTTTTTTCTTTTAAAGAGGTAGATTAAAATGTCTGCCCTTTTCTTAAGTAATGTTCATTTGTATAACGTTTTTCTGAAAATAATTGTGAATTAAGAATTGTTTCCTCTTTCATACTTGTGTAAATTCTTCAAATATTTTGAAGTCATTTCTACTTGACAGTCTACCCGAAAATATTAATCCATAACTGCTTTAGGTCACTTGTAGCTCTTGCGTAGCTGTGAAAATCTGAAAATGTTTCTAGAGCTTCAGTAAATTAATCTGCTGTTGATAGGCCTGTGGTTGCATTACAGTGCTGTGTATTTCTTCATTATAAGCAGAAGGATGATGTCTTCTTTTTGTATTTCCACACCTGGGATGCTTTGGGCTAGCTGATATTTTAACATCAGAATAAGGAGCCCTGTGTTCCCTGTGTTAGGGCTTCACAGAAGAAACATTACTTAGGGAGTAGAATTCATAGAATATTGTAGCTTTCACCATGAAACCAAACTGTCTACAGAACGGTTTAAATCACAATACAAAAAGTATTTTAGCTATGCTCCATAAAATTTAGTATTTGAGAAAGTTTCATTAAATGTTGCAATTTTATAGAGTCTGGGTTTGAGACATTTTAGCTAAAGTACTGCATCTTCACAACGATATGTCTTTCTCTTTGAGGCTGTAATATTCTGTGCTGGCTACATAATATACTTCCATTGGGTAACCCTCCAGTAACTGACCTTAGATGAGAAACATTATTGTGTTACCCCATGTATCTTTTTTTTAATAGGAGCTTAGTGAATTCTGATATGCCAAAATTTCATTCTGACATCAAAAACTGTCAGCTTTGTGCAGTTCTATTTTTATCTGGGGTAACCAGTGTGAACTATACCCTCCTTAATATTAAAATAAAGTTTAGATTTCATATTTTGGGATAGCATATGTCAATTAAATGTCTGTTATTTGTTCACAAACCCATTTATCACTTGCTATGTATTTATTGCTAAGTGAGTTATTTCCTCCATTGACCTTTTTGGATGCTAAAATCAGATTTTACTAAGTCTTCTTATGAAAAGAATGATTCAAGATTATTCCTGAAAAGGAGTTGAAATGGAAGGCTCTTATTTGTTTCTGTTTGTGAAAATTTGTCTGTGTATGTGCAGCCTAGTGTGTATAAACTCAAATGATCTTACATTATGCGAGAATAACAGTTTAACAGGTATTTTTGCAATGCATGATTTGTAGTTCTCTTAAATGTAGTGTAGTTGTTTGTGGCATGTAGTGCATCTGTGTGTGTAAAGTGAAAGAAAAAGGAATGTGTATGTAGTTTATAAACAAAATCACTTACATGAATTCTTCAAAATTCAGCTAGCACTTAAAAACCCATTTTAACATAAAACTGTAACTGTTTTGAAAGATGTGCAAATAAATCCTGTTTCCTCTTCTGATAGAACTGTCGTGAAATGCAGTATTGCCAAATCCCAGGCCCTGTATAGTGCCCAGAGAGGGTTGAAAACAAACAACGCTGCTGTGGTCAAAGTTGGAGCCATCAGCATCAACATTCCTCAGCACCCTGCCACGCTGCACAGCATGATGGTGCGCAGTTCTCACCAGCTCTCCAAGCAGATTTCGGATCTCATCAGGCAACCATCAACTGCGTAAGTGCTGCTTGCATGGCACTTTCGAATGCCGCTGGTTGCCATCTGTTTATGGGCTTGTGCTCCTTTGAAAATACGTGGGAGAGTCAGGCTAGTCATATATCATGTTAGAATAACAAAAAGTATTTTCTGATCTTTGTCTTGGTAAATAGGCCCCAGCCTACCAAAGACGATGTTGCGACTCCTTTGCCCTCTGAGAAGACTCCAACAAGTATTAATCAAACACCCGTCGAAACGAATGAATTCCCACAGCTGCCAGAAGGCTTGGAAAAGAAGCCTATAGTTCTTAAATTCAGTGCCATGATAGATGGTATAGCTATTGGAGCAGCACTCTTGCCCTCTCTAAAGGCAGAATATAAGATGGGACGAATGAGGAGTCACGGAATGACAGGTAACAGTTCTCTGCAACTTTAAAAACCTTATGGCTTTTAGTTTGGCCTTGCTAGAAGCATCCAAGAGGACTTGATATTATGTTGAATTATAGCTAGAGCTTTGAATCTGTTGCTGTCAGCTTATTTTTTTAAATGTGGACTTCAATCAGATGGGGCCGTATAGAGAATTTACACTGTTGTTGTTATACACATTGCCAGAGGCAGAATACAAGAGCAGATGAGGACATATATATGTTCATATATAGCTTCCTCCCATGAAGCTTCCCTCTGACTGTTAAAATCAGTTTATGATGCTTGGTTAATTAAATTCTGATTCGTAAAGCTACTTGAGAATACTCTTATAGGGCCTCAGTACAGATGAGGTGGTTTGTATGACTCCCTTCTCCATCTAATTACAATGAAGTCTTCATTTGCTTTAAAAATTAAGAAAACCCAGAATCATGTGGGTGGATATTTGTAGCTCTAGAGGTCTGTGCACTTCAATAACATTTTGAAGATTTTTTTTTTTTTAAATTCCAAAAGTGTTATTAAATTTAAGGACAAATAAAAGATTCTTTTGCCAGTTCATCCCTTTTCTTTCCCTGTCTTCCTTTTATAGGTGCCCAAACTAGATTTAACTTTGAACTTCCAAGTCACAGATTGCGCTTCACTTCAAAAGTCTCTGCCACTGATATGTCAACCATTCCTCCTTCGGCAAGTCTCAACCTTCCTCCTGTCACTATGTCAGGCAAATATATCATGGAAGAACATGATACCTACTCAGACCAAATTTGGAGCATAGATGAACTACCTGCTAAGCAAGGCTATTATCTACAGGGGAACTACTTACGTTGTGTGGCTGAAGTAGGTGTTGAAGATGGTAGTCATCTTTGATAACTTGTTATTTCCATTCTGTTACATTTCTGCATGTGCATCTTCATATTATTTTAATAATCTGCCTACTCCAGAACTCTCAGGTTTACAGGTTGATCCAAATATAGCATTTGTAATTGCGTGAGACTGAAATAGAACTTAGTTTGATGAGCAGCCAACATATTAAGCAGTCAAGACCACTATATCAGAGCATTTTGAATATGTTATTTTGTGCAAATAAATAAGGAAGATATGTTTAGAAACTTTTTTTGGGAATGACATTATTTCTCATCAGTGAAGTAGACAAAAGTATATTATGCTGATGATTCAAATAAAGTGTAATTTTAAACTGAAGGCTTATGCTAACACATCAGATAATGTTGTATATTTTGTTAAAAGAAATACTGAAAAATTTTAAAACAATTTTATAACCTTTATTTTTTCATGATTAGACAGCTCCATAGATAGGAGAAGCTATATATAACCTTAGTAGATGATATAAAATTTTCTGTTCGACACAGGGTGTTCTACTCACAAGTTCTATTTGTGCACCAATTTCCACAGTTGCTTTTCACAGAGAGAAAAGTGATGCTGCGTAAAAGAAACCTATCTGGTGGGGAGAAGCCGGGCTGTTCCACTAACTGTATTTCTTTAGCCAGAAAAATAGTCTAGCATGTTTGTAATTGAGACTTATGATATTTGCATCTTTATGGGAGCAGTTTAATTAGGTGCTGCTCTTTGTTCAAGCCATTTGAGTTATTTCCTGGCTGAAGAAAGACCTTAGCGTCTTTGAATTTGTTGAGCATGTAAAACAAAAGGGAGGGGCTGCTTAGCTAAGGCAAAAGCCAAGTCCAAGTAGTTTTAGAAAATATCTGTATTTTAATTTTATTTTAAAAATCTTAATGGCAAATTTAAACAATCTTAGGCGGACTCCAGCTCCTTAGGAGTATTCTTTAAGATTAGATTGGACACGTAATAAGTTTACCATTGAAGATATCAGTAAACTTGTTCATCTACAGTAACTGGAATAATGCACTTTTAGACATTGACAGCTCATTTCTGTTTTGTTGTGATAATGATTTACTATCTGTAATTAAGTACCATTTCACATCCTTCTATGAACCTTAATCAAGTCCTGTATTTTATTGTCTAAGCTAAACTTAAGCAGGAGAATAAACTTTTTCATGTAATAGTGTATGTCCTTCAGTTTTCTGATAGGCATTCACAGCAGAAAAATTGCAAGACAAAACTATTTAATGTTCTTTTTTTATGCCAATAACAATATAATTGGACTTGAAAAGATATGCCTGAAAACTAAAAATGCATTGTTTTGAAAACGTAGGTATGGTAACTGTTTTAAAGTTCTGTTCTAAAATTTTATGTTTCTGCAGGTTGGTTCCTTCGAACATAATCTCACAACTGATCTTTTAAATCATTTAGTGTTTGTGCAAAAAGTGTTCATGAAGGAAGTAAATGAAGTCATACAGAAGGTTTCAGGTAAGCAGAACGCTTTAAAACCAAGTTTAAGTAAGATCCTTAAACCTTGTTTGATGGCAGCATTATATAGTTCTCTGGATCAGCTATTTATTTCACAGACACCATCATTTTGCATCTAGCACTCCAAGCAGCAGCAAGAAGCAAGCAGCAGAGCTGGAGTTTGAAGTAATAACAGAGGCTCTGGAAATTTTTGTAGCTGTATCGGAAACAAGATGTTTTATTGGGAAGCAGGATAGTTTGTCATTCTGGACACTAGCCTCTGTGTCTGTCTATGACATGACCTTGGCTGGGTTACTTTCTGTAGTCACTTTGTTCACCTGTAAAATGCAGATTGTTGTCGTGGTTTAGCCCCAGTCGGCAGCTGAGCACCACGCAGCCGCTCGCTCACCCTCCCCCTCCCTGGTGGGATGGGGGAGAGAATCGGAAGGGCAAGAGTAAGAAAACCCACGGGTTGAGATAAGAACAGTTTAATAATTGAAATAAAATAATAATAGTAATAATAATAATAATTGCAATGAAAAGGAGAACGAGAGAGACAAACAAAACCCAGGGAAAAGAAAACAAGTGATGCAACCGCTCACCACCCGCCGACCGACACCCAGCCAGTCCCCGAGCAGCGATCGCTGCCCCCCGGCTAACTCCCTTTGGTTTATATACTGAGCATGACGTCATATGGTATGGAATAGCCCTTTGGTCAATTTGGATCAACTATCTTGGGCCGTGCCCCCTCCCAACTTCTTGTGCACCTGGCAGAGCATGGGAAGCTGAAAAAGAAAGTCCTTGACTAGCCTAAGCACTACTTGGCAACAACCAAAACATCAGTGTGTTATCAGCATTCTTCTCATACTAAATCCAAAACACAGCGCTATGCCAGCTACTAGGAAGAAAAGTAACTCTAACCCAGCTGAAACCAGGACAATCGTGATACTGCATTTTGTAAAATAATGTCAGCATATTCTTTTAAAGGAAAACAGCTGTGTCCAGGGAAAGTAGTGTCAATATTGGTATTACTTAGTGTCTCCTGATTCCTAGCTCTTCGATTCTTTGCAGATAATGTGTTTCAGAACTGTATGAAAAAGGCATTTGGCTATTCATTAGATTCTTGTGTGTATCATGCTGTATACTGCAGAAATGACTGTTTTGTTACTGTCATTTAGGCTGGCTTCTGTTCTCAAAAAATTTTCAGAAGAAAAATAGCATTGTCATTAAAAACCCAATTAGAGAACAGTTGCAAAATCACTCAGTGCTGTCTCTTTTGCATTGTGTGTTTATCTGTTTGAGTAGACGGCCAAATTTACAAAACATTTCTTTTCTTACATAAAAAAAAACTCTGCCTATCTGACTGAATCACAGGTTGCACAGCATTTAAAAATAGATCCACTCACTTTCTAGCTCTTACTATTAGAGGCTTGGTCTGTGTTCAAGAACCGAAAGCAAACCAAAAAGCTGATAACTTGTGCCATACAATGATATTTCACTCAGCAAACAAGTTCTATCACCCTACACACTGGAAAAAATAGTACAAAATTATGCTATTTTTTTCTGATATGTGACTACTCTGAGGGGAAATGTAAGGACTGGAAGCTTTGTTTGACACATTAGTTATCGTTTGCTAGTTTTAAATATGGGAATATAATTTACTGGACGGATGAGGAGAGGAACAAAAAAATAAGTAAAGAACTGTAGAAGTGTTTTGTTGTTCTTTAGGTCAAAGTAAGAATTGGCAGATGGGGATAAACAGTAAATGAATTAGAAAAAGGAAAAGCAATAATTAATAAGTATTGTCTGTCTGTTGAGAAATAATAATAAAAAAATCCAAAAGTAAGTAAAATAACCAGGGGAAATAAAGGGAATATGAATTTTATTAGTTATGTTTTTAGAGGAAGAAGGATGTATGTTTGAGAGAGAATGTTGCAGGATGAAAAATGTGAATAAATATTCAAAAGCAGGTGAAATTTCAAGTACTTCGATTTTAACACTTTTTGAGTTATCCTAAAAGGCTTTTATAGAAATACAGCTAATTTTTAATGGAAAGATTCATTAACAGTTGGAAACATCATGAGGAAAGATAAATTAAAAAGTGGTAACTAAGTGAAAGGAGTGTCTGTGTGTGCATCTACATACTCCTTTCATATACGTCTCTGTGTGTGTGTATATATATATTCATGCACACAAATGTACGTAAAAGAAATGTGCAGGTCCAGATGACATGTCCTCAAGGGAGTTAGAAGATGCAGTGGAGAAAATGGAAAATGTCAGAATCCTTGAAGGGTAAGAAGAAACAAATTTTTAACACCCTGATATTTGTTCCAGGCAAAATATTGGGTAGTAAGAGAACACTTAAGGGAAGAATAAACCTTCAACAGCTGTTATTATTCTATTAGAATAATTTTTATAGAGGAGCATAAAGTGGTAAAACGGGAAACCTATATTAGATTTCTTTTACGATATTTCTCAGTCTCTAGAGTTTGATCTCTCCTCTGTTTTTATGTGAGGAATTTATTACCATTGCTGGTTCTTTGCTTTTCCAGACTATAAATCTGTATTGCAAGTAGCAGCCTGGTGGTTTTTGAAATATGACTGCTATCTTCCATAGTGTGGTAATTCAGCAGGAACGTGGTCAGGTGCCAGCAATCCATGGGTCTGGGTGCTGAATGCAGAACAATGGGGGTGGAAAATTACTTTTATCCTTCTGGCTTGCAGCAAAGTAATTTTCATGGCTTGAAAATTCCAATTAGTGTAATATACTAAAGTGTTTTTTCAAATTATGGTGTCTGTTGCACTAAAATACTGATTACATATTATCCTTATAGAAAAACTGGGTAAGTACCAATTGCTTAAGGTGAAGTTGCACAGGTTAAAAGCTAGTTAATGAACAGAGCAGTTCATAATAATTCCATCTGCAAGTTGAGGGCAGTGTTGATTTAAAGACAGCTGGTGCCCTCTTTCAAACTCGTGTCGCTTTTTGCCCTGGTTTATGTAAAGATTCAAATCCAACTTCTAATTTAGTTTCATTCAAGAAAATGATGCTCCCTTAAAGTGAGAGGGTAGATGGAGAAATTTTATTTAAAAGTAATATCTCTTTTCTTTTTTCTTTTTTTTAACTGGCAAATGCTTTACAGACTTCATGAAGAAATGTCATTGCAAAAATAGCCTCTAATATGCACGTGGAGAATACATGAAAGATGAGTTAGTTCTTTTGCTCAGAACCCTTAGGTTACCATTGTAGTTTTAAATGATCCTAGTTAAGAATATTTGGGGGGGGAATAAAAAACAACAAAAAGAGGAGGAGGTTATTAAGACTATTTGGAGAGAAAAACATACAGATACAAAATGGAGTGATAAAAATTTACTGTTGTTGGTTGGGTGGGTGGGTTTTCTTTAGTCCATGATTTAACTGCCTATTCTTACCACTAAATAACTGTAATTAGAAGAATTGGCATATAAGGAGAGAATTAATGGCTTAGCCTTTTCCAGCAGCACGCCCTTCCTATAAACTATAATTGAATATAGGGACCTATGGGGATATGTAACTTGGGATGAAATGTGCCAGGATGAGGAAGTAAACACAAAAATAAAATAACCGCAGAATACTCCTTCCTCCTGTCATTGAAAAATACTGATATAATTTCAGTTCCTCTTTTCATGCTATTTGCACAGTATTCGGTCAAGTGTTTAATTTTTATTGTCAGATAATTAGGAGATACATTGGTGCAGGAAACAAAGAGTATCTTTTTAAAAACTAGGTGTTATTCCTTACAGGCTTTGAGCCTTCCTGTGGAAAGTTTCCCAGGAGGGAGGAACGTGACTCTCTGCCTCGATTCTTAGTAGAGAGCTATAAACAAGCTGAATCTGCATCGATGTCTTCTATCTTCAACGTATATTTGTTTTTATAAATCTTCAACTAGTCACTGTTTAAAATGAGGCTTAATTCACCGTCACCTTTTTTTTAACATCTGTTTGTTTTAAAATGTTTTCTTTGCTAAAACCCTGAATGTGTATATTTAATGTGTACAGGAGGGGAGCAGCCAATACCTCTTTGGAATGAACACGATGGCACAACTGATGGAGAAAAACCAAAAATTCTTCTTTATTCATTGAGCCTACAGTTTAAGGTAATCTGAGGATGACAAAACAGTGGTCCTAGATGCTTATTAAGGGCTTTAGGGTTTTTACCTCAAAGCTTATTGTATCAGGAATACTCTGCATGAAGAAAAAGACCTTTAGTTTGGTTCCTGTAATCTTTTAAAATAGCTTAGTGGCATTGCATTGAATTATGTCCTCTTTTTTGCTGCACAGTGAAAAGGGGTTTTGGTGGGGTTTTTTTCCCCCCTTCCCTTTATGTCTCTGAACCAGATCCTAATAACTTTGTACCTTCCTTATTTGTTAGGGAATTCAAGTGACAGCTACAACTCCCTCAATGCGAGCTGTGAGATTTGAAACTGGATTGATAGAACTTGAACTCTCAAACAGACTGCAAACCAAAGCAATGCCTGGAAGTAGCAGCTACCTCAAACTGTTTGGGAAATGCCAGGTGGATTTAAATCTGGCACTAGGACAGATTGTTAAACATCAGGTGAGTGCTCAATGTCTTTGCATGTGATGTTCTTAAATAGTGTGTGATTAAAAAACACATACCAAAGCCAAGAGGCTGTCTTACACTGCTGGATTATTTCCTGATCTGGCTGTGGAGTTGGGTGTAAAGTGTAGGGGGGCTGGGGTGGGTGTTGGTTTTTTGTTTGAGGTTTGTTTCTTATTTTTTGGTTGGTTGTTTTTTTCAGCTTGTCTTTTTTAAAAAAAGCTTAAGTATTCTGCAGCACACAGTAGTAGAAATTTGCTTCCTGAATATGCTCTCGTATTTTGTTACATAGTCGTTAAAAAAAGAAAAATTTCTCACTTGAGTCAAGAAGGGACTAAAGATGACTTTTCAGAAGAATTAGCAAGTCTTCATTATGAAGGCCAGTGTACATACATAAAAGATGGAAGGAGTCAAGTATGGGCTCTTTTTTTTTTCCATACTATTAATATCTTAGAACTTACTAGCCCTTTGTAACAGTAATGGCCTTGCTACTGAGTCAAATTCAAAATTTTTTAGGGTACATGAATGAAATAATAAGATCAGACAAGATCCAGACTTGGCTAGACCTACATTTTGACCTAGTTTGTCTGTCTTAGTTTGACAGCTGTATCTCTTGTATTCTTAAACCTACTGTTACCTGGAATCACTAATTCTACGATATGAAAATATTTTGTGATGTCTAGAAACAAACAAATACAAATCTTAGAACCTATAAATATACTGTCACAATAGAGGATCTGGATATATAAATAGTTATTTTAGTTAACATTTTATGATAAATAAGGAAAATAATACTGCAATCAGAATTTAATGTAAGAAAATTGAATATTCCCAAAGGAACTTTGGCTAGAAGAGAAAAAGGGGAAAGGAGATGTCTTTACTTCTTGTTGTAATTTTACATTTTGTCAAATGCAGTAATTTGATTATTTCCCCCCCCATCTCTGAACTCCCTGCTGCAAACCCCTCCCCTTCCCATTTTTTTGAACATTTTAAGGTTTATGAAGAAGCTGGCTCAGACTTTCATCAGGTTGCCTATTTCAAGACAAGAATTGGATTAAGAAATGCTCTCCGAGAAGAAATCAGTGGCTCATCAGATAGAGAAGCTGTGCTCATTACTTTGAACAGACCAATTGTTTTTGCTCAGCCTGTGGCCTTTGATAGAGGTATTGAAGAGACAGTTGCTACAAATTTGTCTTCATATTGAGAAAGCTATTTTTTTTTTTTCAAAGAGGCTTGATTATCCAAGATTTAGTTTATTTCATGTTAAATCAAAATGTTAGGTAGCTGAGAAATTTAGGAGATCTGCTGCATGCCACCAGATTAATAATTCCTGACATCAAAAATTCCATTTGCTGAGGTGATCAGTTTTCAGGTGGTTTGGAGGAAGTTGCTTTTGTAAGTCTTCACAAATGAATAATGCTGAGAANATATGGCCACAAAAGAAGTAGTAGATATGCTGCCTGGAATCCAACAAACCTCTGCGCAGGCTTTTGGGACCCTCTTTCTTCAGCTGACTGTCAATGACTTAGGAATTTGCCTGCCCATCACAAACACACCTCAGGTAATCAAAATGCCTGTAGCAATGTGACTATTAGTAGTCTGTTGAAATATCCATTTGTACGTGGTACATGGCTTTTATGTCCATAAATGTAATTTTTCATCACACCAACGCAAAAGTCATAGGATGCTGATAACTGCACTAGTGACAT
>VYZW01010414.1:2958-18747 GCA_013401315.1 Balaeniceps rex | reverse complement strand
TCTGGAATTGGGAAGGGCTGGTCTAAAGCAACTTTGACTGTCTGCCTAATCAGTATATGGGCTTCATATGCTTCATACAGGTGTTGTGCCAGATGGTACGTATGAGGTATGTTCTAGGACAACAGGACAGGCTGCAGCAGGTAATACANAATAAAGCATTCATAAAATACGAAATTTAAATCCTTTAACTGTGTTGTAATTTATTGGTGTTTTGGTTTTTTTTGTTTAGTATCTTGTTTTCCTGGTAAAACTCCTCAATGTTTGTATCTGCTCTATCTTTTTGAGCTATTCCAGGTTTTGAGTTACATCAGCAACACTGGTTTTAGATTTTTACCTGTGGGAAAGCCCATGGTGTATATGTGTTCGTTCCTTGGTTGGACAATAGTCCTTCATAACAGCAATGTTGTCCTACTGCTTCCTGTCCTAGAGACTGCTAAATCTTCCAGTCCTTCTAATGCTGAGCCTTTGCATCCTGAGCTCCCATTCCTCCCTCATTCCAGAGATGGCTTCTATTCTTCCCAAACTCCCTCTCGTCCCAGTCTCTCCTACTGAGTTGTTTGGACATTCTCCAGAGGCCTCAAAAATACCTGGCAATCTCTGTCTTGGTCATCATACTTGCTGCTTGCTTATACTCATCTCTTTGCCCAAATGTTGCATCTACGGTGTCTCCTGTCCCCATAGTTTTGCTCATTGTCCCCCGCTTGCTTTTTTGTGCTGAGGAGACATAAAAAAGAAATACATGGTGCCACTATTAAAAATTTACCTCGCATGGAATTATGAATGGCAAAAACCAGGATGAATCCATTTAGAAGGAAAAACAGTATCTTGTGTAGTTCTGCTTAAAGCAAGTTCTGTATTTTGATGCTGAAGGATGGCACCCACTAGAAATATCCTGGGAAGACAAGGTATTCAGCAGGCACATTACACGTATATTATAACATCTTCCAGCATGATTATTCAAGACTTGAAACTGTAAATAGATCAGCATTTTTACATGCAGATAGACATCCTTTAGGTTTCTTGCTGTTAGAAATTCTGTTCTGGAATAGTATACTTAGCTGCAGTTGTAAGAGCTGAAGTTTGAGATGCTCTCTCCTGGTCATCAGCTTGGCTGAAGGGAATGTATTTTCATTAGGATTGTCTGTGTACATCACTCGTTAAAGAAATATTAACTTTGTAGCTGAGAAGTACTTCCAGCATGTGTTTCAGCTGTAGAAAGTTTTCCTCCGAGTGGGCAGAAAAGACTGTTCTTTGTAACTGATAAATACTGTCTTGGCTAACTAATACATAACTCCGTATGGCAGATTTTTTTAAAAGAGGAAAAACTGGTTAAACTTTTTTTTTTTTTTTTAAAAAATACAGAAAGTAGTAGTGCTGGAACCTGGACACTGAATGTGTTATGGAAGATGTGTGGTATTGATGTCCACATGGATCCGAACATTGGGAAAAGATTGAACGCTTTAGGCAACACCCTCACAACATTGACAGGAGAAGAAGATATTGATGATATTGCTGACCTCAACTCTGTAAACATAGCTGACCTTTCAGATGAGGATGAAGTTGACACTATGTCTCCCACTATACATGCAGTAAGTGAACCAACCAAAATAAGAGCTACTAATTGGAAAAGGCATGACAGTCTTCAGTCAAATGGAAAGATCTTAGTCTTGAGTTGAGTCCAGCATGCTACTCCTTATAGCTCATATAACTGTTGTTGCAAATCACAAAAGTTTGTGTGTTAGTTTTCTAACTCCATATTTCAAAGGCAAGAAGTCACAGATCATATTTCTACTGGTGTTACGTGGAAATATCGATCTGAATTTGAAAATACAGAGGCACAATACCTAGTTTCAGGTAACTGAATTGGAAAAGCTGTGGCTGTAGATAGGTTTTCTTAACAGGAGAGTAAGTTACTAACATGAGCAAATAAGAAAAAAATCTTTTTCGGTATTTCTACCCAACATGCTGCTGACCTTGCTTTTTGGTTTCACATAAAAAGGTTTTAACAGATGTTCTTTAATGGCTATCTTAAATAGCCAAGAGTAAAAACGTTATCCCAGAACACTAATGTGCCTGTTTGTTGTTTAGAAATCAGGTGGAGGTTCATTATGTGGAGATGCACGCAAGCTAACATTTGGGCAGCGGATTGTAAATCACCTGCTGGGTTTGAGCCCCCCAAGCCATCGATACTCTGTTCCTGTAGAATATCTATTGGGGTCAGCGAAGTGTGATTCTCTTCAGTCTAGCAGATCACATATGAAAGCAGGCAGATCCTGCTCATGGGGACATGTATGTAGTAGTTACAGTGTGTCTAACTGAATGATGGGGTTTGGATCACTGGAAAAAATCCAATCAGCTGCCTTTTGAGATGAAACTGATTCTTTTGCATGCACTAGTCCAAATTTTAAGGTGTGAAATTCACTTTGCCTATTGTTAAATCACACTATACCCAATTTTTGATGAGGGCATTAATTAAATGTTTATTTTAAATAGGAGATCGTTGATCACCGACGGCAGGGAGCTTCTAGTATGCAAACTGGAGAACAGCGAGGAAGGAAATTTGTGAAACGTTTAGTCGATATTAGAGAACTCAATGAGCAAGCTAAAGTTATTGATGACTTAAAGTAAGTTGGGTTTTGCTTTAACTCGCACAAAGTTTGGGAATAACAAACTGCAGCTGACTTTTTTCTGTTCTTATCACATATCTTGTGGCATTGTGATGGTCAAGTGGAAATCATTGTCTTTATTTAAAAATAAAAAATTGTCCTTTTGGATTCCATAAGAAAACCAGATTTCTCAAGTTCTTCCCCAAGTGTCAAATCAGTCTATATTCTTTCTGGTTCTGCATTACAATGGCTGATCATAATCAATTTCCTATTGATTCAAAATCGTAGTTCCATCTTGATTTATTATCATGGTGATTAACAAAATATATTACTTTGTAACTGTAATAAGCTTAGTCTTGTTCACTGGAAGAAGAAGAAAAATATTTAAATTGACTATTTTTGCATTTTGTAGGTACTATTTTAAAACTAAATCTCCTATGCTGTACTTGAGAAAACCCTGAGGAAAGAATTCTTTCAAATTTCATAAATTTCATCTGAACTTCTGTGAATGTTATTAATAATTTTTTGCAGTCATGGTTTGTTGGGCTTGCTTCCTCACCACACCCCCCCACCCAAGACAGACTTACTATAAATGGATCTGTCTGGGATGGGAATACAGAGCTTGATAATTATGTGTTATATAATGAAGAGGAGACATGTTCTGCTGCTTGTACTTGGAATAAAATTGCTGTCACCATTCACAGGGCAATTGTATCTCAACTTTGGATTTTAGGTTAAATGTTTCTTCTAATACAAGTTCAAGAATCAAAATTATGTTTTGTGCCTGCCTTTTCTCAGTTTATGAATGTTTCAGTAAACTGTGATTCTTTCAAAATAGCAGCTGCTTTACAGAGTTTTTTAAATTACTTAGTAGTGTGGTTTTTCGGCAGAAGGTAATCTGCTACAGAAGGCTGTCATCGGTGTGACAGGGCTTTGGACTGTTACAGCAGAAGGATTTTTCTTCATCCTACTGGGGATTCTCAGATTTGTCCATTATGTTTGTTTTTAATTAAACAGCTGTCATGTGATTGAAAGTGTATAGGAGGTCCTTAATCTAGTTGTTACAACTAGGGCTTTTTGAAATGAGAGAGTTGCTGCACAGCCATTCTTATTCTCCACCTTAGCATCACGGTAGCACTCTTGTTTGGGGGTCTCCTTGCATGCTAGTTTGTTCTACATCCTCTCTCTGCTCTGCTAAGGCACTTGGAGGCAGAAACCTTAAAATCAAAGCGTCCTCTTAAGGACAAAATATTATACCTGACAAAAAGTTGTATCATGGAACAAGAATAAATCTTCTGCAGTTATGTTGGGCACTGGTCATAAGTAACTACTTAAAAAAAATGAGAAAATGGGATAATTCCCAGGGAAAGCAGAACATCTTTGCAACACAGATGTTTGAAACGGTGAAAATAATGTCACCTATTTGTAAGATAACTCAACCATGGTTTATCCCCAGAAAATTAGGTGCAAGTGAAGGAACTATAAATCAAGAAATTCAGCGCTATCAGCAACTGGAGTCGGTGGCTGTGAATGATATCCGCCGAGACGTTCGTAAAAAGCTACGTAGATCCAGTATGAGGGTGAGCAGTATTAAGTTACTTTAAAAAATGATAGCACTTGCGTTGCATATTTCTTTTCTGCATGTTGATTAAAGCAAAGAAAATGTTAGTAATGGAAATGGAAGGTTAAGAATATCAAATAGTTCAGCAACCCCTTTACCTGTAGGAGAGGGCGGGGAAAGGTTTTTCTCCCTTGTAATAATGGCAATAGGAAAATTGAAATTTCACAGATACTGTAATATAAATGGGTTTATTTGCACACTCACAAGAAATAGTCAGAAAACGTGTATTTGAAGATGTCATTTACTCCTTCTCTTAGCAGATTTTAAAATGATTCCTTATTGGACTGATGAATGCAGATGCAGAGGCAAGCATGTTAACTGCCTGGGCAAGTGGCAGATACCTATTGCATTCCACTTGGCATGTGTGCTTTCTATAAGTGTGTTTTATGTATAAATATTTGCAGTTAGTTGATGTAAAAATAAAACCAAGCTACTAAGGATAGATGCTAGAAGAAACCGGACAAAAAAACAAGCAGTGTTGCTGATAATCCACAAACATACGTGGCTGTTGTCCCAGACCTGATAACAAACCTGGCAAAACATGATTTTCAGTGCGTCCTAGTGCATGAGCTCCAAGTATGATACTTCGTTAATAATAAAAGAGCTTTCAAATAAGTAATCTGTTTGCAGCTCTTTCTCAGGTGTTCTCATTTTAGCTCATGTTCTTCTGTTACTGTAGTGGTAGCTAGGAAGGATGTCTAAGTGGTCAGATTATTAGCTTTGGGCATACTTTTCTCCTGGCAACAGGACATTACCAATTCCAGCCAGTGTGAAAAGTGAACGTGTATCCAGAGGCAAGATGAAGATGCTGGCAAATGCTGATAATGAGATGCATTTTAACTATTATGGAACAAAAAAAATCTTTTTACTTTCCTGGCACACCTGGGTAAAATAGTATTTTAGCTTGCCAGAGGTTTTCTCTGTGTTCTCAGTGTTGCATTTAAATATTATTTTTGTTTTAGGCTGCCTCCTTGAAAGACAAATGGGGTCTCAGCTACAAACCCAGCTATAGCCGATCTAAGAGTATTTCAGCATCAGGAAGACCACCTCTGAAGAGAATGGACAGAACAAGGTAAGCTTCTGGGAATTTGAGATCTGTGATAGCAACAATGGCATATGTAACAGAGGAAACATTGGGCTTTGGCCCTAACAGTCCTTTTGCTATAGGCAGCAGCTGTGTGGTGGAACTGGATAGGAGGAGGTCATTTTGGAAGACAGGCTGTCATGGTTTAACCCCAGTTGGCAACTAAGCACCACACAGATGCTCACTCACCCTCCCCTCTGCCCTTAGTGGGATGGGGGAGAGAATCGGAAAAAAAGAAAGTAAAACCCATGGGATGAGATGAAGGTAGTTTAATAGGACAGCAGAGGCAGAGAAAGGAACAATCATGATAATGATAAAAGAATATACAAAACAAGTGATGCACAGTGCAATTGCTCACCACCCGCTGACCAATGCCCAGCCGGTCCCCGAGCAGCAATTGCTGTCCCCCACCCAACTCCCCCCAGTTTATATACTGAGCGTGATGCCATGTGGTATGGAATAACCCTTTGGTCAGTTTGGGTCAGCTGTCCTGGCTGTGCCCCCTCCCAGCTTCTTGTGCACCTGGCAGAGCATGGGAAGCTGAAAAGTCCTTGACCAGTGTCAGCACTGCTTAGCAACAACTAAAACATCAGTGTGTTATCAGCATTCTTCTCATACTAAACCCAAAACACAGCACTATGCCAGCTACTAGGGAGAAAAGTAACTCTATCCCAGATGAAGCCAGGATACAGGCATGTTCTAAAAAGCAACTTTTCACCTTTTTTTTTTTTTGAAACTTCTTTTTTGACAGGCTTAGTAGTATGTCAAATGAGAAGTTTCCACTTCTACAATAACTTAGGGTTTTTTTACAGAATCCTGCTTTCAAGACATACTGAAGAAATGTATATAAGGAAAAATGGCATAGTGTAATCATTTTGATTTCTACACTTGATTTGAAATCATCTGCCTTAAAAAAGGGCTGTTGTAATGAGAAGAAGAAATGGAGATTCTTTGTGAATGATAATCTTCTTTTAATCTCTTCACCTGTATAACACGTATTGGTTTTGTTTTCATCATTTAATGGCTGCCGAGCAAACTGTAGTTTATAATGGTCCTCCTAGTAAAGTGTTTGCTTTGGTTTTAGAATACATGTGTTTGAGTCTATTGCTGCTGTAGATCCAGCTGAAGCATTCAAAGTTTGGAATCAAAAATGTGTTGCATTAAATGTAAAAGATTTGAAAATGAAAAAGAGGACTGTTAGAATTCTTTGGACTTTTTTCTGTGAGAACAGAAATTCTTAATAGAAATTTGCTTCAAATTTTAATACTTCTGTAGCAGTGAATGGAAATTTATAAATAATCCAGATGTGAAAATATCAGGCAGCAGATATTCCAGCATAAAACCAGCTTTATAAGTACTCTAAAGTGAATTTTTCAAGGTGCCCTTGAAAAGGAATCCTTCTTGCGAATTAATTAGCATTCTTGATAATTAAAGCAGAGGAAGTGTTGAAGGCATGAAGGTTCTAGTTCAAGATCTGTCGGATGAAAACCACTTTCATTTTACCTTTTCACAAGGTTATCTGAAGAGAACCAGAAATTGTATGGAAAAGATAAGGGAGCTTTTCTGTTGCTCTATAAAAACCACAAAGTTCTGAAAAACTTAATGAGTACTTTGGTTGTGAATGAGAAGTAGTGTGTATATATGATAAGGCCAGATAATTCATTTCAGTTGCATCAGAAAATACATCATCTGCCAACTTGCTTTGTCCCATGTGGTAGATCACGAATATCTTATTTTTGTGTCATTTCTGCATGTTGGCTCAGGATTGAAAAACTTGCACGAAGAAATGAGCAGAGACTGGGTAGCGGTAGGCTGCTGGCCAAGTAATGTGTAGCTTCCTTCTCTTTCCTTTTCCCCCTCCTTTTTCTTTTTCATATACCCTAAGTGCTTCAATTATGCTTTTACACTTTCTTCCACAACAAAATCACAAGTACTGACTGTACTTTTTATTGCCTTATATTTGTGTAGTTAAATGTTTGCACGAATGTAAAATCCTGTAGTAAAGCTCAACAAGCTGTTGTGTTTTGTTCTTGCTTATAGCTCTCGACTAGGAGACAGTGAAGACCTCCCAGATATCCGTGTAGATGCTGCATCTCCTGGGCCAAGAGTAACCTTCAACATACAGGATTCTGTAAGAATTACTTTATATGCCCTATATTTTCTCTGCCATTTGGTCACAAGTTCATGAGATAGGTATACCTAGGCAGACCTGAACTGCTTGTATGTTTTTGTGTGTCTGTTTCTGTTAGTGTGTGCCTCAAATTACAGGTGTGTTTTTGGAGGATAGATTTGTTTTGATAGAAGACAGATGTGTTTTGGTTTCTTAACACAGAAATCAATTGAATCATTAGAGAAAATATTTGAAAATGGTAAATTTTTTTTTAGGCTGACAGAGCAGTAACACAATTGTTTTGTAATTTTTATCAGAAATGTGCAAAAAATCATCTAGTAGTTTTTGTGTTTGAATATATTTAGAGTTTTGGAAATGGGTATTAGTCAGTTTGCTGTAGCCCTGCAGGTATATCCTTCTGTCTGTTTGAAATGGATTGTTGAATCTTTGGTTTTGTTTGTTGCTATGTTTTCTCATTTTTAAAATGTTCCTATTATGTTGTTTTTGCATGGCTGAGATTATTGTAATTGTTTTAATTTATATATTTTTTTTCACTTCTAATTAAGTTGAATAAAACATCTTGGGGGATTGCACAACAATCCAGCTGTCCAGGGGAAGGGTATTTTCAGGTATTTCTCAGAAGAAACAAGTGTTCTTTGCCAGAGAACTAATTTATCTCACAGGGAGCTGCTTTTCTCAATGTTTCATCTCTTTTGCACTCAGCTAAACAGAATGTATATCAAATTTGAAAATATTTAACTTAAAATATGTAAAGTAAGCAGAACATGACTGATTGTTGACGAACTTCCCAGAGTGTTTCTACACCCTTATGTAGACCTAAACCTTGCTAGTTTTTGTAAGATGAATTGTTGGAATTTTGTTTGTATATTTATGAAGACTGATCAAGGCTGATGTAAAGTGACGTAAGTCTAGCCTTTAAATGTGCTTCAGAACAGGATTTTAGCGTGTGTGCCTTCATCTGTTACATTGTGTTCCAAGATTGCAGGCATCAACACCAGTACAAAATAATTGCTAGGTGGGAGGACATCTTCTCACTCTTATTTCTGTTGGAATTCCTATATTTAATGCAGAGTAAGACATTTTCAAATAAGTGACTAGGGAATGTGCCAAAACATAATACCCAGAGAACAAATGGTAGAGTTTTTTAACTGCTTTAAAAAACGTGTTTAGGGAAAATAGTGAAGATTCCCCACGGCCCCTTAAAAAAAAAAAAAAACAACAAACAACCAAAACCAAAACCCAAACTAACAACAGCAAAACAAAACTATCCAAAGAAAAAAACAAACTCAAGAGATAGTAACGTACTTTTTCTCCCTGCCAACTCACCTCACGCTCCCAGGAAATAAATTCCTATTTCTGAGAGAGAGGTGGAAATGAAACGTAGAAACGTGCTTTGCACATTTAAATATGTTCACATTTAAAAGCTATCCTAGCTTTTTTTGTTGTTGTATATAAGCCCAGTTAGCTTAAGTTTTGTTGGCATAGCAAAATGCTATCAAACACTTAGAGGTATCAAATGTTGAATATTTAAAAAAAAAAATTCTTACTGACATTATAATGCCAGTTCTTCAGCAGAGCTCTAATTTGAATTTGCAGACGATGGCTGTGTAGCTCTATAGTAACACCGTGTAGGTAGTGCTGGTGTTGAACTAACACTTCTAGATATTTTTCACAGGCATTTTAAGAAGTTAATGTTCGAAAATGGCTTGTGTGGTGCTTGTGGCGTGCTTTATGTGAGAAACAGGAGGCCCCTTTTGGAAATTTGGCCTGAAGTTCGTTTCACGTTAAAGCACGTGTGCCCAAGAGCGCAGCCCAGAACTGCAAAGCGGTGCCGTACATTCTGTGTTAGCATTCTGCATGCACGCCTCGCTAACGCTCCCGGGTGCCTCGCCCCTCTACAAGGTTCATGATGATTTTTGCTGTCTTTTGTTCTTTTCTTTCAAAATATTTTTCAAACTTATGTGAAACGTTTCCATTCCTTCTGATCGTGTGAATTGGTCAGAGCATGACACGTATTTAGCTAACAGATTGAGCTCAATCACTAGGCAATGGCAAATGTCTCCCCACAAAGCTTTCATTTCTTTCTTTTTCATAATCCGTCTTGCAATTTCTACGCCTGCTGCCTCTGTATTATGAGGAACTTGGGATTGAGAGTTTCTCATAGCACTCTTGCTTTTTTTATTTCCAGAGCTATCTAATGCATTCTCAATGGAAACGGTATCTGTGGAAATTTAATATCTTTTTGTCTCTTTATAATCAGTTTCCAGAGGAGACAGAAATGGACCTTTTGTCTGTAACTATTGATGGTCCCTCCCATTACTCATCTACTAGTGAAGGCTCATGCTCAGTATTTGGTTCACCCAAAACTCCAGTAGGCTTCTCACCCGGCATTCCCTTCCAGCCTGAAGAAGGACGCCGGGATGACAGCTTATCATCAAGCAGTGAGGACTCTGAGAAGGAGGATGACCACGAAAGAGAGAGGACGTATTTTTATAGGAAACCACCGTAAGTAATGGTCCTAAGAAAGAACACAGACATTAAGAAAATACACTTGAAATATTGACTTTAAAGCTACAAAATCTGTTACTGATGAAGGACTGAATTTTGCCCGAAGTGTGTATGTGGAAGGCAGGGGAGGTTGTGTTCGGCAGAGGTGACTGTGAGGGATGGAGGAACTCTGATCTGAAAAGGAGGCAACTGTTAGAAATTTCAGGGCTTGGAACAGAATAAAAGAACGTGGAAAGTGAGTTTTTTGAGGCACGGGGCAGGTTTTAGGGGGACCAAACGACAGATTTGTCAAATACAGCATAACTTTCAGTTTTATCCAGTGATTATACTTCCACAAAGCGCATGTAATAATGTAAATATTTACAAATATGAAAATTATTGTATATGTCTTTTCGTTCCTTTTGTTGATTGGGAATTTAAGAAAGGCTTAGTTCTTTACAGTACCCTATACTAAGAAAGGATACTTAGTAATGTGGTAATGGAAGATGGATCACTGTGTTGCTGTATATCAGGTAAGGCCTTTTCCAGAAAAGTTCTTAAAAGATTATATACTGAGTGTGGACATAGTCTAAGAATGTCTCCTACCATCTACTGAGGTAAATGTCACGCTAATACCTAATCCACAATTGTGCCTGTGCAGGAGTACCTCTCGCAAGAAGGCAACAGGCTTCGCTGCAGTCCACCAACTGTTCACTGAGCGCTGGCCAACAACACCTACCAACAGAAGTATGACTGGCACAACCACGGAGAGAAATATTGACTTTGAACTTGATATCAGGGTTGAAATTGATTGTGGAAAATGTGTACTGCACCCCACAATGCTTCAGCAAGAACATGACGACATTAGTTTACGAAGGTAAGAAACGTGTTACTTATTTGCCTTATGAAGAACAGGGTATGAATGCTTTACTCTGCTTTAGCTCTGAAGTCCATCTGATATTTCCATCACTTAAGTTATGACCATATGCGCAATAATTAATGACTCTTAAGCAATGACCTGTTTGAAAAGCATAGCAGATGTATGCATTAGTTTGTTACCATCACTTTATTCATAATAATTATCACTACTTCATAGCATCATCGTAAGTTGGAATTGTTGTGGCCGAGTACAGTATGGGGAGTTGTGTTTGTTTAGGAAGAATCAGTGTGTGCCTCTCTTCTGGTTTTAGTTTTTAAATCATGTTTTATCTTTCATAAACAAAATGTTAGGCTTTCAAAGCACTTGGATTATTTTTTTTTTTCAGCCTCCAAAGAAGTAACTTTACAACTTAGTGAATCCACATAATGGTTTGACTAATAGTGGGGCTACTGTTGTGTTTTCTTATGATCTCTGAGGGCTCCTATTATTTTCTGAGTGTAAAAGCATGCTGATAATTATGCATCTTTTTTATTATTTGAGGCAACAGAAGTGCTTTACTTCTGATCTTAATGAGGTTTTTTGATCTCATGCTCAGTTTTTAAATTCTGCTTTTTTCACGAGTATGTGATTGGGGATCTAAATTTTAAAAATTTGATATGTTATTAATAATATGGTGAATTTTAAGAAACCTATTTGTCGGCAAAGATAATTCTTAGTAAGTATAGTATAGGGAAATGAGATTTACTTGTTTTAACTCTAATTGTAAGAAATAGGAACAAATGAGAAATACTTTTTCTTACTGAGAGGTATACATAGGGGATCTGTAATTAGAAAGCAATTTGGTTTCTGTCTTTCCAATACACTTTTTTCTAAGAATTGATACAGAAGAAAAAAGAATCTCTTAAGAATTTACATGAAGACAGGCTTTGCAGCAGAGAAGGAAAATTCATAAGTGTTTTCTGCATATCAAAGAGTTTTTGCAGATCACGTTTGGTAATGTAGATGAATGTGACTCTAAGAGTACAGAGCATTGGAAGGTGTTTCTCTAATGACATAACAATAATTTTGTAGATTTTACTGCCTGAAATAATCACATAATGAAAATGGCGAAAGCAGAGTGGGCAGACAGAAAGGGAGTAGAGATCACAGAAAGTAAAGAGTAAAGCAGAGATTGAAATGCTTCCTTATATAGTTGATACTACAAATTTGTTTTAGACATCTGTCGGTTTTTTAACACTAGAAAATACACTCTTATTAATATGAGTATTAATCTTGCTTTAATAACATGCAGTGTATTTATTTTAGGAGCTATGATCGGAGTTCCAGAAGTTTGGATCAAGAGTCTCCTTCAAAAAAGAAGAAATTTCAAACTAATTATGCATCTACTACTCACTTACTTGCTGGCAAGAAAGTGCCATCATCTCTACAGACAAAATCTAGTGATGTGGAAACAACAGTGTTTTATATTCCTGGGGTGGATGTAAAGGTAAAAGGAGCGTATAACTTGGCAGAGAAGCACTTGCTCTTTCTCCCTGCTCAAATATGATTTCAAAGCCACTACGTTGTTACACTATGTACAAGTTCATATATACAAAGTGCCTTGGCAAAATCTTTTTTCAGTTATGTAGATGCTGCTAAAATAGGGATAATGATTTCTCTAGTACTACATTGAAAACTGATAGGTGCTTTTACCCTCATTTTCTTAGGGGGGAAAAAAAACCCAAAATCTTGTATGTACCATCAAAAATAGAACTATGTCAAATGAGGTTCCATAACAAACAGTGTATGTGATATTACATAATGAAAAGAAATCAGCTCCATTAACATTCTGGTGTCTAAAATTAGACATTTGTTTTGGCTATTTTCTTCTCTGACAGGTAATTTATATTGTATGTCCTTTTTAAATAAAGGAAGATCTGTTCACTGTCAGTAATTCATAGGAAGGGCAGCTTAGTAGTTGGCCCACTAACACATAAAGCTCTCTTACTGTGTCTTCTGTGTTGCTTATTATAGCAGTCAGAGTCTTGGTATAAAAACTACTTTTTTAAGACCATGTTCTCTCAAACACCGTCAAACTGTACACTCCCTTGGTTTTTTTTTAATCATTGTTTCCATATCCTAGTAAGAAAGGGTCTCAACAGAAATGTTCTTGTATTTGTGATTTCAAATCCTATGGAGTAAGAACAGAAAAAATAGGTCACTGCTGCATGGAAACTTCATGCAATTCAATTGAGGCAAGGGCTGTGTGTGTCCATTTTCATGTAGAACATGAATTGGAATGTAATGTATCTTACAATGATATTTTTGTAAATAATGAAAAAAAAATTTGAAGGGAAGGAGTGACACCAAACTGCTGTATAGAAATTGAGCTACTTGTATGAACTAAATTGATCTTTCTTTGCTTTCTAGTTGCACTACAACTCTAAGACTTTAAAGACTGAATCGCCAAATACTTCTCGAGGATCCTCTTTGCCAAGAACCATTTCCAAAGAATCCAAGCTGTATGGTATGAAAGATACTGCCGCATCTCCTCCTTTATCTAGCACTATCCACAGCAAGACTAACACCTTACTTCCTCCCCAACCCCCACCCATCCCATCAGGTACTTATAGACAATAACCTTCTAAAAGTATCATGGATATATATCTTTCCTTCATGTAATCTACTAGCTTTAGATCTGTCTGCACATTACCTGAAGTACTTTATTTATCAAGTCTTAACTTTGGCTGCAGAAACCTGATCCCAGAAGCATGAATGCAGTTCATAAAGCTGCATTTTTAGAAATCTCTTGCCAAACCTGTCTCAGTAGTATTTCTGTCACAGTCAGTATATCCCAGTGATGGGCTGTCACTGCCTTCTCCCTGTTTTCATTTAACAAAATAATACTTATTACTGGAAAGCAAAGTTTAAGTATCTATAAAAAAAGTGAATGCTGACTGCTTTATTCTTCATAATCCAAGAAAAAAATTCAGATGAATCCTTGCTTCCATACATTACACTATTCATAGAATACTTTCAGTTTTTAAGTGCCCTCTGCCACACAAGTAATGCGTAAATTATTGCTTTCTGGAACTGGGTTATTTCTTGTAGTACTGAAGCAGCTGTTTAGATGTATTTGTATTAATCAAAATACCAGACTAGTGTCCGCAACTGTTGCAGGCCCTTAAATAACCCTGATTTGGAGTAACATGAATTCTAATACTTAAAGTTTTGTTTTATCTCCAATGATTCCTGTTTTCAAGCAGGAGTCCGTTGTTACATCATGTCAGATCTAGAGGTATGTAGATTGCACCTCCAACTTCTGAGACATTCACTCTTCTCTCCTTCGGCATTTGAATATCACTTTAAAAACAAAGCTAAAATTTTGTCAAAATTTGATGAGCAGGCAAAATTAATAACTGAAAAAAGTTGTGTGTGGGTTTTTTGTTTTGTTTTTAATAAAACCAGCAGAGATGCTGGGAGAGAACAGTGAAATGGGGATACCTTCCTCAGTTATCCATGCTCTTACTCCTTTAAGTGTCCATCCTCTTTATGATTACTGAATGTTATGTAATCTTGGTTTAGACTACTTTTCTTCAGTTTTGTTCTGTATTTTCCTATCCTCTTTCCAATCTTTGCCTTTTGATTTTTACCATGTCATGTCCAGTTACTGAGTCTTGTTGGTTTTATGTTTGTAAGCTCTACATTTGGTGGGGGGCTTACAGAAATTGCACTTGTATGATGATATAAATGTCTCCCAAAATTAGGGATGGCAACTACTGTGTTTCTTTATGCATTGTATTTTCATAAATATTTATTAGTTCTGAATTGTTTTGAAACACATTTATTGTTATTTATATTACTTTTTTTATATTACTTTTCCTCTGGAATGGAAACCACCTTGTCTTATTGCTCTCCAGTAAGAGCAAGATAGGACAATCTAGTCAGAGGCGCTAGACAGAGTAGTTTGCATAGAACAAAAATTCAGTGCTTGGGTTGTTTAGAGAATAAAAGGATTTTTAAGCTCCATTTTAGTCATTTAGTTAATGTTTATATTTTTCTTGGTGAATTTAAAATCAGTATCTTAATTTATCTCTATTCATTCTAGTAGCTGTATTTCATTGAGACAGTAATTGAGCTGGTACTAATACCTTCTGTACATATTTACATTTTGGTGAGCATGGATCCAAGTGCTAGCCTCTTCCACAGATTTAGAAGACAACAATCTTTTTATTAGCTTATACTCTGGCTAGCTCCAAGCTTTTAAAAATGCTGGTTTAGAAGCTTTAGTTATTCTTTGCATAGATATAGTAGGACTTGCCATTTACAGTTTTAATTTTTTGATGTATTTTCTCAGTTTAAACTGACATTCTTCCCAGGCTTATGTGTTTATTTTTCCTAATTCCACTTTCATTTCCAGTCAGCTGTGGTTACTTTGCGTTGTGTATTTGGAGAAGAATTGTGGGTGTCTGATTTCAATGCTATTTTTTAAAAAGCGAAGTGGTGACAATGACATAAGAGTGCTTGGTCAAGAATGTGTGCAATGGAATTACAATCAAGCATGACAGACTAATAGTTGGTTTTGCACAGTTTCTTAATGAAAACTTATGGCTTAATTTTTTCTAACTGATCTGATTTATGCCTTTTCAGATGATGAGACTGAGGATTAGAGGAAACAGATGTTAGTTACAAAGTGTCTTCTAATGTTTCTTATTACTGTTGATTGGTATTACATTAGACAAATTTATCTTTTAAATGTTGCAGCCAAAGGGAAGGGAAGTGGTGGAGTGAAAACTGCTAAACTATATGCATGGGTTGCGCTCCAGTCATTGCCGGAGGAAATGGTGATTAGCCCATGCTTACTGGACTTTCTAGAGAAAGCTCTTGAAACCATTCCAATTACACCCATTGAAAGGAATTACACAGGTAAGTTGCATATTTGTATTCTAGTACTCTACGCTTTTTCTTTTTTGTCTTCTGGTGGCATTGAGCTGCTCTTCC
>VYZW01010411.1:150115-166405 GCA_013401315.1 Balaeniceps rex | reverse complement strand
GCACGGCGGGCAGACTCGGTCGTTCCCTCGGTGCCACACGGATGTTGATGTGCTGTGTTCTGTTGGTAAATATTTTTTTTTACTATTAGCTAAATATTTTTTTATTATTATTTCTCTCCCGGCTGAGGAGGAGCCGCGGAGAATTTGTTAGTAAATAAATTTGATATCGCTCAGGAGTCAGGAGCTGCATAAACCTGAAGAAATAGATGCACGTGCCCGAGGACATTTGCATCGCTCTGTGCTACAGCCTCCTAGGAAACTCATTAAAATGAATTATAAAAATCCTGGGAAAGGGTCATTTAAAGCAAAAAGCCTTTAGCCTTCCCTCCTGCAGCCGATCCATTCTGTTACCCCGGGATCTTTGCCTTAAAAACATGTAGATGCTGCTCACCAGGGAAAGTTTGGTTCCCATCCTTCCAGCTGCGTTACTTGGCTCTCCTGAAAGTACCAAACCAAATCAGCCAGAGGAGCCTTTGTAGGAGCACTGCTGCGTCCATGTGCGTGTTCCTGAGGTTTCCAGGGTGTAATCCAAGCTCAAAATTCACAGGTGAAAAGAAGAGAGCAGTGAAATGGGGAAATAAATTCCCTGCAGCTCAGAAAGTGCCCTTCGAGCCTTCCCTGGCTGAAAGCTGGAGCCTGCACCTTCCTCCGCCGGTGCGGGTGCCCCCCAGCACAGCTAAAACAAACGAGCCCCTATCTGCTGCGGATCTGTCCCTAATCTTGACCAGAATACTTCTGCTGTTGCTTTTATTGGTTTACCCAGTACCTTCCCCATGTAACATAATCCTTTGCAAGAATGAAATGAAGGAAACCAACCTTAAAAAAAAAAAAAAAAAAAAAGGAAAAAAAAAAGAAAAAAAATCCAAACAAAGAGGGAAGTCTTCAATTTAGGTCTGAAACAAGAAAGGCTATCAGTCAGCCTCCTTCCCCTCGCTGGAGCATTCCAGATGCAAGGTATTTAGAGAATGCAAACAGCAGAGACCAAATCATTGATCTGCTGGGGGGGAATGGAGCTGCAGCCCCCCCTGGGCAGGGCAGCCCCCCAGCCCCAAACCGCCCCGGCCGGGCCAGGGCAAAGCCAGCTCTGCAAACCCCCCCCCAAAGGGAACAGTTCTGCCCTCCCTGATCTCCATGCTACCAGCAACTGCAGCAGCGATCCAGTGGGGCTGCTGGAGCCAGGGAAGGGCTGAGCAACAGTTTGCACCCGGGCACTGTCCCTCGTCAAGCCCTCGGGGGCCTTTTTCCTCCCCCAGGATTTTCTCAGATTGGGTGGCAGTTTCAAAAATCACGCTGAGGAGTTGATTTTGTTTCGTGTGAGTCTACAAACATTTTCAGATTTTACTGCCCCGCTTTCCTATCAATGCAAAGCTGCTTCTGATTTTATTCATAAAACCTGATTTGGGAAAAAGTTTTGGGTTTGTTTTTTTTTTTTTTTTAAGATTTTAATTTTTGAATCAGGCAGAAATGGTCTTAATGAGTTTTTACAATTTATCTACAAGTTCAAATAAATATTGTTGCCACTTAGGAGTTTGGGGAAATTTCTTAAGGGAGAAGGTTGAAGCTGGGTGGTAAATAATGCAGCTAAGATTTCGCTGCAATGGGGGTTTCCTACGAAAGGGCGTGATTGCTGCAGCCTGCTGAAGCGTTGTTGATCTGAGGCAGAAAATATCTAAAACAGAAATAATCTTTATGACAGATTAGCAGTAAACAAGAACAGATTATATTCTATTATTTTTCTGCCAGGTATCATTTGAATCTTTCTTTAATTTGTTTTTTGTTTTGTTTTTTTTTTAATCTCTGGTGATATCACTAGTATTTAATTTGGACAACATTAAAGATGCACTTAGAAACCCCATAAAACTTTGGAAAAGTCTTCATTTTCAAAAGTTTGAAAATATGTATTATTTACTATCTAATAAATATGGGCTGAAAGTTTTCAGCAAAATGCACAGGTCCTAAAGGAAAAAAAAAAAAAAGGATTTTTGTTTTCATAGAATCTGTTTCAATCAAATCTCAACTAGCAGAAATAATCTGAGTATGGAGCAAGCCTGTCCTCAAAGCATAGGTGAGAATTCAACAGAATGAGGAGCGTGAGGGTTACAGTTGGGAAATATTTCCCTTTACTTAAGTGGAATCCCAGTTTAAACCACCTTTTGTTCAGTTTTTATTATGTGGAAAATATTCATGACTGGAAAAAGCAGCTCATATCTAAGAAGACCCAGCTGATTACAGCTTGTGTTGATAAATTTGTTAAGAATCAAGCTTGCCATGAAGTTAATAGTTTGCTTTAAAACCAAATTAAGGTTTGAAGTAGATTATTAGCACCCCCCTGGCTCCCTCTGCATCTGCAACACCCTCTTGGCATTCAGATGGAGTTTTGTTGGAGCTGGGGAGCAGAGGAGCATCCCCAGCTCCAGGGAAGGGGCTGAGCCATGGGCAAAGCCCCTCTGCTCCCTCAGGGTGGGAGGTGCAGGAGCAGCAGTGCTGGAGGTGGAAATGGTTAAACCTGCAACTTGCTGGAAGATCTGCCCATTCCCTAAACACTGGAGTGCTTCAGTCAAAAACAAAGCGAATACTGCAATAAACTCTGCCTTCAAAACCAACTCGCGTCCTGAGAAATCCTTTAGTCCTGGTACCAAAAAGCTGGAGTCTCTTTAAAACAAACCCAACACAAACCCACAACAAAACAGCTTTTTGCTTCTCCTCTACGCCTGCTGCGTGGCAGTTTCTGGGCTCCCACCAGGGCAGGGTGCTCAGCTCCGCTCAGCGCTGGGGCTGGTTGCGCTTCCCAGGTCTCCTGGAGCAACCACCTGAATTCTCCGTTGGGGCTTGCGAACGCACGGAGAAATGTTCAAATTGCCACCAAAGCGAGCTGCTCTGCACAGATTTCGCGTTTTCCCCCACAATGGAAGTGGTTAATTTGGGGGTTTGCAGTCATTTTCTTTGGGTAAGTGGTAAATTCGACATGCGAGGAACGGAAAATGCTTATCAGAACGAGCCCCGAAATGTTGTCGTTCAGATAGTCCCTTTCATTTTCAATTTTCCCCCAAATGAATATGCCACCCCTTCTTTATAGCAGACCTTTCTAACCTGTCAATTTAGTTTTTCTCCCTCAAAAATCACCGTGCGCAGCTGGACAGATACCTGGAGCAGCCATTTCCCCTACAGATGGCTGGAGCGGTGGGGGAACGTTTTGGTCTTGGTACAATGATAAACTAAACTAACGTAGCCGAGAAAGCGTCGTGGGGGACGAATCCTGCCTTTGCTGAACTGCCCCTGACCTTATTTCAAGTAGGAGCTGCTCTTTTGAACCCCCCCTCCAAACATTTGCAGCGCTTGTACAGCACAGATTAAATGTTTTCCTTTCAATAACTGTAGGTATTTGTATCAGATTTCCTCCAGTCTGTAATAAGTGCATTTGTATCAGATTTATGCTCCGCGAGTACAAATTTGGGGGCCCTATCATTTCAATCCCCCACAGAACAGCGGCTCTCCAGCACTCGCTGCTTTCCATCCCTCCACTTTTTAGACTCCCTGTAGCAGGAGGCAACGGAAGGCTCAGCCACCGATACCGTTGCATTTTTGCCTAATTCTTTAGACCCAAAACAAGCGTAACCCGGGAGGTGGGAAGCTGCGCAGCACCACTTTCTGTTGTGGGTCACTTTAAAAACTATAGGTCATTTCACAATCGAAACCTTGACCCATACCCCACCGCCTGTGCCGGGGCACCAGCGCTGCTGGGCTGCCGGAAAGGTGATGTTAGGAGAGCAGCAAGGGCACGAGATGGAAATAATTTCACGTTACTGAACCGGCCACTTGGGCAGGCGCCTTGCCGTGGACCGGGTTGTCTGGTTTCTCGTCCTGCTGGTACACGCTTGGGATTTAGCGGGACTGATTATTTCCTCTCCTCTCCTGCAGCTCCACCACTCCAACCTCCCCAGCTGGTCAGTTCTGGCTCTATCTGTGCTCGAAGGGGGAATAAGGGATGGTTTTCACATTAAGATAACTGCCGCAAGGTAAAGCGCTAACAGGGTGAAGCACAGGTAGTTCTAATGCCAGAGCAAGCCCGGATCACCTCCCCAGCCCCTGGAAGCCCCGACGGCGCTCGCTACGCAGGGGTAAAAGTTGCGGTTGTGAGATTTTTTTATATGCAGCTCGGTGGTCCAAATAAATCTCCCCTGCACGGATGCTACAGGTGCTGTCGCGGGCTTTTTGTTACTGCAGTTACTGTCCTGTCGGTCCCTGCTCCCGGGGGGTACGACGAGCATTTAGGAAAAAAAGAAACAAGCAGAGCATGCAACAAGAAGTCCATACTCTCCATGTTTTGTGGTTCCCATTTTTAGTTGTCGTGGGGGTTTTTTCCCCAAAAAAAGAATGGGCAATCAGGAAGGCTCCGAGACAGCCATCCCAGCGAGATGAATTCATCAAGAACAACCGCTGGAGCCTTAAAAGGCCCTAGGGTTTGTTTGCGGTTAAAAGGGAGTATTGGCATTTAAAAACATATCTGGTATTCTGCCATTGTGAAAAAACCTGTTCCATTCCCGCAAGCACTGGAGGGGGAGGCAGGTCTGAGCCCAGAAGAGAGGACGAGGCGGTGTTCCTCGCTCCGAAGATGCCCTGTAAATCCACCCAGCCCGTCACCCCTGTCCCCAGCGCTGTCGACGCGAACGCTGGGCAGGGTTAAGCACGAGGGACGGGCTGAGGAGCCAGGCAAACCCTCACTGCCTTCAGCTGGAGCCAAAGCTGCTTTCGCCACGTTCTGCTACGTCCGAGCCTCCTGGCAGAGCCCTGGCACCCGGGACCGGGTGTGCCGTTTCCCCTCCCGACAGCACCAGCCTTTGCTGCACGAGATACAGAAGACGCCGTACGGCAGCCGAGGCTGCGAGCGGGCGGTGGGACCCCAGGCAGGGAGGGGAAAGCTGGACACGGGCTGGGGGGTCAGGGCTTGGGGGAAAGCAGCTCATATTTGGGACTTGTGCTCTGCCAAGGTGTAACAGGATGAGCGAGGGTAAAGCACGTAGGAGTTACCTCCTCTGCGAGACGTTGCTGGTGTTTTAGGGAGAGAAACGAGCTCCCAAGAAAAGCTTTGCGCCCCTGCGCCTCTGACAGCAGCGAAGCTGAGTTAAGAACAGAATCGGTCCTGAATCAGGACCGGAGTTTGAATGATACTCCCATGCCTGTGGTTCCAGGGAGAGGATGGGGGTGAAAAACTTAAAAATCCCCCCTTCCTCTCTCCCTGTGACTTGAGGAGCGGAGCAAATGCTAATACTGATCGATCGTAGCCGGATACAATTAGGAATCTCAGATCAGCCTAATGCTTGCACACAATATGGAGCAGAGAGCGTTACTGGGACACGCGCCACCTGAAATCCGTCTCTGGCAGAGCTGAGGTGCCCCGAGCAGAGCCACGCAAAACAGCGACCGAAGAGCGCTGCTCCGGGGGGAAAGGAAAATCTTACTCACCACCTGCACTGGGAGTAGGGGAGAGGTGTGAATTGTGCCATGGAAGGTGAGATGGCAGAGCTGAACACTAGGAAATTTCTTGGGAAGTTTGCAGCATTTTCATTTCTGAAAACTTTTGGGAATAGATCAGACTTGTCCGTTCCAAGAGATTTAAGCGGAGCTGAGGCTGTCTGGGAGCAGGGCAGGCAACGGGTGACCTCTTAAGGTCACTTCAAGCCCCATTTTCCATGATTACAGGGACATCTAATACTTGAAATGCTTTGTAATCGAAGTTGCCCTTGAGATGCTTCGGTGTCTCAAAGCAGAGCAGGACCATTTCAGTCACGCAGCTGTGATCTTCCCAACGCATTCCCGAATTCCTGAAACACCAACTCCTCGAGTCAGGTCTGCTGCGGAGAAGAGGAGAGCTCGCTCGCTAAGCACCGCGTGGCAGGGGAGGATGAAGCAGGGCAGCCCTGGCTCTCCTGTGTAATTTGCAGGGAGACAAATGCCGCGGCTGGGTGAAACCTAAGCTGAAGTGTCCTCTGTCCCGAGCCATGACCCAACTGAAGCTCGTGAAATGACTTGTGCTATGGGCGAAGGCAGCAGACCACAGATAACGCTGCAAGGGCAGCGCTGCTGTGGCTGTGGTGGGCTGAGGCCAGGCAAGAGCAAGGCTGGCGTCGTTACCGAGCCCCTCGCTACCCTGGAAAAAGGAGATGTGGGCGCATGGCCCTTCCCTAGGTCAGCACGTCACTCGTCGCGTCTGAGCGTCCCAGACTTGAACTGGCACGCAGAGGTGCAGCGTTTCAGGCGTCGATCGGTGGGTATCACGCACCGATGAAACGCAGGGCGTGCCCACCCCTCCTGGGAAACAACGGCTGCATGTCTGGGCTCTTTTGTTTGCAAGATTGCGAGACATTTCAGAGCGATGCTGCTGTCCGAACCGCATCACGAGCAGATGCCCTGAAATAACCATAACTGTGAACCCTGGGTCAACGTTTAACGTGGCTGGATATTTATTTCACTCTATTAACTTTATATCCTACAGAGGCACTTAATGAGAGGAAAACAAATAGGTTGCACTTTGGAGAAACAAGATATCCGAGTTGGCTGGGAGCGAGGTACCCAGAATACATATAATAAAGACAGCGGGATAAACTATTCCATTTTATCGATTAGCAACTGTGCTAGGAGTGTAAATTGGTCACTTGTAGCTATTATAGTGCATCATTTATTGCAGCAGGCACGACGCTTCTGCATGGGTGAAAGGCTTTTGGAGACCCTGGCATGCTTGTGCGCTGCTAGCTAAAGGACTAAGCCACGTGCTAAGCAGTTCCTGTGAAAGTAGTAATTACTCCCTAATAGCACTGAACTCTTAATCTACCCTAACAATGTCCTTCGGAGCCTTTATCTACACGCAATGTAGATGCAACACTTCTTGCTGGAGAGGCTGGTTGTGCCAGGCAGTTGTATAGCTGCAGAGCGGCAAGAGCTCGCCTCTGCCAGCGCCGGGGCAAGCTGGATGCGGTTCATTCTCCGCTCTGTGGTCTCCCGGTGCAGGAACACAGGTAGCGGTTGAAACCAGCCGGTATCTGACAGCGTGTCCCAGCAGCACTTCTCAGAAAAGCAGAAAAACCACTTTGTAGAAAGGAACTGCAAAATGGATAGCCTTTGTGTGGAGACACGTACCTCATCACGCCGGATTTCCGCACGTGTTTGGGACGGGATACATCGGGGGCACTGTGCCAGCACAGCGAAACCCTCTCCCACGCCAAAACCGCCGACACGTCCATTTTGCCATTGTTACTGCAGTTCCACGAAGGGCTGCTTCTTGCTCAGCCCTGTCAACCAGAAACCTACTAGAAAACTACTTCTTTCCCACACAAATCCCCGATGTAGCTGAGCCAGCACAAACCTGGGAGGATCCGCACACACATCCCTCCTACACCCAGGTGCGCGGGGTTACTGCTCCCGGCAGCTCTACCAAACCCCACAAAAAAAAAAAACCAAACCTGGCAGACCTGAGGGGAAGGTTGTAACGTGGATAGCCTCCTGCCAAAGTTCAGGCTGCTCGGGGGAACCGAGCTGCGGACAGGACCGTGCTCTGAAGCCAGCTCAGCCAGCCACAGGCACTGCTTCACTTCAGTAACGAGATGAGCAGAGCTCAGCTCGTGGGTTAGGCTGGCACAAGCGTAGTCCTGCTCTGCTCCTTCAACAGATCGGAGCTGGGTGTGACAGGGATCCCACAGCAGCAGGCACACACCTGCTGGCAGTCCCTAAACAGGATTTACATGTTAAAACATAATGGGTCCGGTTCCCCGAGGCTCAGGAGAAGCGGGGCAGGTCAGACACTGGGGAGAAGGTCTTACCAGGCACGTAGTCACAGCAGAGCTGGTGGGAAGTGGATTCACCCCTCACACTCTGATGGCACAATTAACAGCTGCAGAACATCTGTGCTCCTGGATCCAGCTGTGCAAGGGCAGGGTGAGGTGGTGGCCTCACTGACCCATGTCCCCAGCAGCTACAGAGCCACAGGGAAGTGCTCCATCACTCACTCAGGGCACAGAAAGCCCAGATGGGTGCTCAGGTCCAGCTGCTATCCCTCACCCCATGTAGGCGGCTGCTGTGCCACCACCCTCCACCTCGTTAACCAATGCTGCCTCGCCATTTCCTGCTAATTTCTTGTCTGCTAGTCTCCATCCTGAGCTTCCTCCCTTAGAGTGCATGTTTTGGGGGGCAGATGCTGCTTTCAGTATTTGGGGTTTGCACAAGGGGTTGCAGACCACAGCTGGGATGCCCAGACTTGACAGTGACAAAAACAACAATGATGGAGCTATTGAATTTAGCAAAGTTATTCCTCCTGTAAGGAAGAGAAGCAGCAGATTGGATCTCTCCAAGATAGCGCTTAAACTTGGCCAAAGAAAAGATGGAAATTAAGGAACATTTTGCCATGGAAGGAGGTGCTATGTGGAATTGAGGTTTAGACCTTATGTATTGCCATATGTATTATGCCCACAATCCATGTTCATTCTTGATTTGGTGATACAGTAATGTTTAATTGCCATTAATGCAAACATATTTTTAAAGGTTATTTTCCTGCTCCGTAGGTCAATGGACCTAATGAAGCAGCTCTAAGTGGGTTTGAATTGCTTTGATTAGGTGCTCGGTTTCCTGTTTACCTCATGGAAGTGGGTTTGTCCTGCCCAGGTAACGTATATAACAGCCCCGCAGGGCGTCTGCAGCACCAGAACTAGCTGAGATCCTCCGGGCGGCTTCAGAGGAGGAGAAAGGTAAGCAGCTCTATGTCAGACTCTCTCTTAAACTTTTTTAACTCTTTTTTTCCCTAAGATAACAGTGGGAGTGAACAGTGTTTGAGAGTGCCAGGCAGTAGCCGCGGCAGCGCAGGAACAGCCCGCACCTTTGGCTGAGTTTTTCCCCAAGCGGTACACGCCTGGCCGTTTTCTCGGTAGCTTTGGTAGAAGAGACCTGCAGCACTGTCCGTGCCGGGTGGCAAAGGGAAGGACCATTATTTCAGTACATGGCAAATGTCAGGTTGGGATCTGCACCTACATAGGGAAATGAGGAGAAATTGGTTCTTAGTTGCTTTTTGGGACCTCCCAGCCATGGATAAGACGGGGATAACGCAGCTTCCAAAGCAGACGGTATTGCACAGGGGACTGGAAGACCTTCATGTTGCAAAGATCCCACCAGTCGCTCCTTCTTTTGTGAAGAAGTCAGATCACAGGGTCAAAACAGTGCAGGTATCACAGCAAACTCCGTGCCAGACAGGGCTAGCAGAGCTCGACTACTCCAGTGCAGCGTCAGGCAGGCAAAGGGGTCTTTTATTAATTAAAAAAAATGTTTTTTCAACAGTCTCTGAAAATGTGGACTGCTTGTCCTCCCTGTTTGGGTAAATCTTGCAGAGAAGGAGCACTGCTCTTTCTTAAAGTTAAGGCTACAACGCCTTCCCTCTCCTAGCATCATAAATAATTACCCGAAGCAGAACAATATTCTTGCACAACTTCGCTATTTTCAGATCCATCATCATACCCACAGTTATATTGCCAATCTATGAAATGAAAAGCAAATAAGAAGGAAAACCTCAGTTATTTAATCATGACTTTTTTTCCGTTCTCATTTCAAATACTCCTCAGCTTTTTGTATCATGGGATATACTTCTGCTGTTAACACGCTCTGTAACTATTTGTCTTTTACTGCTTTAGCTCTAAGTATTTTAGGGGGTTTGCCAGTGTTCAGAATATTACACCTTTGCTTTTAAGAGCGTTCCTCAGAACTTGATGTATCCGAGATCATGTAACGTGTTTTGTATTTTTCTCACATAATAGGAAGGGCTGAAAACTTTTACAAAAGATGTCACAATTTTCCAGAAATAAAAAATGCCACAATTACGAACATCATCCAAACTTGCAAATTCTCGCTCTCTCCAAAACAATAACTGGGCTGTTGTAAGAGTACAAATAACTACTTAGAGGAGTAAAGATCTATCAATGTATGAATAAATTTTTGAAGGATGGGATACTCGAGTCCTGACCTAGACCTTCTCTTTTTGTGACTGTATTATTCCTGCTAACAGCAGCTCTCCATTGCAATGCAGTTTCCAGAAATAGCTTAACAAAGAGTGAGGTGAGGGACAACAAAATGTATCTGAGCCACGATCAAACCCATTTTTGTACGGAGTTTGCAGAGCTGGAATAGTCATTATAAGAGCTCAAATGTCCGAGGGCTATTGAGCTGAACTGTGGACGTGAGGACTGGGAACAGCTTGAAACTCATAAATCTTGGAACCCGATCCTGTCACTGTCCATGGGATATTTTTCATAACTGATACTCACGGCTCTGGCTCCAGTCCCTACATAAGGCATCATCCATCCGCACAGAAAATCTCCCAGAAATTAGATCAGGCTCCTAAATCCTGCAGAACCGCAGTGTGGGATAAGCAGGCTGCCGTTGCTCCGGAATTGCCCGATCCACGTACGTTCCCGTTCACATACTCAAGATTGAATCGACCCTTAAAGCACAATGAGGTACCCACAGGGTCAGCTTGTAAACACCGAGGAAGACAAAGCCCTTGCCTCCAGGAATGCGCAACCCACAATGAATTTGATGGTTACAATAAAAGTATAGGGAACCACCATTAAAAGACACCACGGTGGGAAAGAGCATTGGCATTGAAAAAGTAATTTAACTGGGAACGGCAGAAGAGGGCTTTGTAGGATGGAGAAGGCTGCTCGAAGCACGAGGGCTGAAGAAACACATTTACAAGCACAGGCACGTGCCCAACCACCGCACTTCCCCCTGGGTTCACCATCCTGTCGCTCGTGTCCTGTGTGTTACAGGGGCCGGACGTCTGGATTGCCCTCTGCTTTTGAACAGAGAAACCAGCCCGGAAGATGATGTCTTTCAAAGTTCTCTCTCTCCTCCTCGCTTCTCTGGGCTTTGTTTTGATGGAAGAAAACATCTCGGGGTAAGTGTTTTGGAAAGCTCATGGTGTACTTTGAGCCTTTTCCAGCTCCCCGCTGGAGGCAAATGGGCTTTTTCCATTGGCATCTTGGTAAGTGGGTGAGAACATGAGTCCTGAGGTAGATCCCAGATAATAGAGACAGCCAAGTGCACAGAGATGAGCAAATGATAAGAGAGAGATCAAACTAAAGCCCTGAGCCTTTGAGCCAGAGCCAGGAACTCCCAAGTTTTCCCTACAAACTTCATGGCTCTGGGTTAGGAGGAACAAGCTGGAAGTCAACCAGGCAGAGAAGAAGGTTGGCTGAGAAGTAGAAACAAGATGTAATCATCTCACGTGAGCGAGGCTAGGGGGCATCCAGTATTTGGAAGCTTCTGAGAATAAGACCAGTTACATAAAGCAGGTATAGAATAAAGACTTCCCCTCTATTTCCCTGACTCCTGCTACAAAATTTCTAACTACCACCTGAGAATATCCAAAAGAATCCTTAACTGGAGCAGTAGGAGCTGCCGAAATCCCAGATAATAGTACTAAAAAAGGATCAGCCTTGAAATCCTTTGCTAACTTAGGTAGCCACCGACTATGTCAGATCAGCACAAGGTCAGCCCTTGTCTCCTGCCATCCACCCCTGAGCCTCCCGGGGACACAGGAGGAGATTTCCTTGGCCCTAGGTGTGCAGCTCACTGGAGGAGAGAGCCCGAGCACACTTGGTGCCTTAGCTCGGAGCCAAAGTCGATGTGAATCAGGCTACGGCAGGGAAAAACCACACTGGCTCCAGACTGTCAGCGAATGTCCTGACCTCACCTCCTCCCGAGTTCTCAAATCTGGGCTGCAATTGTGTCAGCAGCCAGCGAAACGGATGAGGAGCATGCTAGCCCCTTCCCTGGTCATCTCCTCCTCTCACAGTGCAGGAATTGTCACCTGGACCAAGAGAGGTTAAAAGTGATCACAAAACCTTGCTGACGGTGGGGACCGCATGGGCCACCACGTGCAACCCAAGCAAAGCTCTGCACCGCGTGTGCTCCCGGTCCCTGCCGGACTCACTGTCTCTGTGCTCTTACCTCAGCGTAAGTATAAGGACTCCCAGTGCCAGACCAGTGCAAAGACGCTACTCTGAGGCCACCCTGGCAAGCGATTACAGCCGCACGATGGACAACATGCTGAAGAAGAACTTTGTGGAATGGTTGCTAGCCAGACGGGAGAAGAAAAGCGAGTAAGTGTGTAGACTTCCAATGCTCCTACGATCCAAACTTACAGCTGTCGTCAGCCAACTGATGGCTACAGAAGAATGTAGGGCCGAGGATATTTTTCTTGGACTGCAGCAGTGATTCTCTAGGGAGTTGGTTTTCTTTTTTTCTTTTATTTTTCTAAGTGCTAGAAATGTTTCTGGTCTGTCGGCACACAGCACAACTACCCCTCTCCCTGTCCAAGACCGCCGCCTTCTCTGGCTGCTGGTAGATGGAGCGGGAGGGAGCGGGGTTTTGCGGAAAAACAGCATTTTGGCACCCTCTTGTGGCACCTCGGGCTGACACCGTCCCCTTTCGCCTTCCCAGCAACATCATCGAGCCGTACAAGAGGGAAGCTGAGCCCCAAGCGTCAGCTGCGAATGGCCAAAGATTGGACCTGGGCACCCAGGAAGCCAAAGACTTCTTCGCCTGGCTCCTGAAAGCCAAGAAAAATCAGAGGTGAGATGGGAGAAGGGAAAGTGAAAGTCTGGTCGCAGGGAGGGATGAGGTCCCCAAGTGTTTAACGTCTGAAGGAATGTTTTGGGGCAGGTATCAGTGGGAACGGTGTCACATAGGAAAGCGAGAGGATTTTGGTATCAAAAGGAAATTTCACATTTTGCAATTCTGTCTCATGAGTGAGGAAAAGAACAAAGACAAAAAAAAAAGCCTCTAATTTTGAAACTGCTCGCAAAATACAAATTTCAAAAATATAGACTTTTAATAGAGAAAAAATAGAGACTGGGGTCTCTTTTGGTTTTGCAAATGTCAGCACAGCCTCATCAAAACCCAGCGCTTTGATAAGGTCAAGGCACGGACTTTCTACAGGGCTGAAGCGCATCTGCTCCTCTAACATCCCCACACCACCGAAACGGAGAAGTCAAAATGAAGTGCTTTGACCTAATCAAAACAAAGAAAACTCCCCAGTGAAAACCGAGATGAAATTGATACATCTCTGCAAAATATTTTGATTTGATCAAATCAACCCACAGGAGGGGAAAAAACCCTACTCATTCGCGCTCTCAGCATGCTGACCAGTTCATTTTTAAAAAAAGAAACAAACAGTTCTTTCCTCGTATCTCCGCCACGAGCTCTCAGTACGAAAAGCCTGTCATCTAACCGTGAAACCGTGTGGGGAGATGCTTGCCTGGCCCAGGAGGAATTTCCCAGTTTGTTTCTGATCTGTGCCCTTTACCGGGGACGCTCAGGCAGATCTTTTTTTTTTTTTTCCTTAAGATAATAATCATCTTAAAATCATCATGATACGGTAATGACGGCGATACGAGCTCGCTCGGAACAGGTACCTCTGGGCAAGGTACCCGAGCCCATATGGAGCGCTCTGCTGCTGCAGCTCGTGCCTTCGTTCCCCGAGCCATCTGGCTGAGAGCACGCTTGTGTATCTCAGCGCTGCGCCGCTTTGTGCTGTGTCAGCATATCCACAGCCTGTCAATAGCCTGCTTCACCTCCCCCAGTCTTAGCTTATGTCACAAATGTTCAAAAAGCAAATTAGACACATGAGTCCAAAGACAAATCTGTTCTCAGGCACTTTCTATATTTAAAAAAAAAAAAAAAACAAACGCCGACAAATGAATGAGGGATACGTTTCCTTTCTTTAACATGAAGGGGATTTTACAAAACCTAACAGGTTGCTGCTGCTTAGTCCTAAAATGGTGGCAAGAAGGAAGAAAAGGCACTTACCGCACACAGCCCTCATCCTTCAGGCACAATCCTAGTGTCTTCTGGCAAAAAAAAAGGGAATTTCTAACCAGAGGGAGTCATGGGACAGTCACCCAGAATGAGAATCTCAGGGCATTTGTTGTCTTTTGCAGCCTTTGCGTGAAAACTGCTTTAGAAACCAGGGTGCCGGGGATGACCCGGGGTGGGGGAAATGAGCACAGTTATGGTTCACAGAGGTGTCTCAGGCCAAGCACTCAGAAAATCAGACACCGAGAATCGCTAGTCATACGGAAAATACAGAACCAAAGAAACGAGTGCTTTGAGGGATCTCAAGAGGTCATTCAGTCTGACCCCTGCTCCAAGGCAGGATCAACGCGCCCTAAACTGTTCCTGACAGATGTTTGTCTAACCTGTTTGGGGGGGCGGGGGGACGCGGGGGGGAAGGGAAACCTTTGATGCTAGAGATTAATCAGCTTGACTAGCTTCATTTAAAAAAAAAAAATTGTTTTCTAGTGTCTCCCTTAATCTCCTTAATTGCAAATAAAAAATACGACTTGCAGGGGAAAGTCCTTCTTGGAAACAAAGACTTTCCTTTGTGAGTTTGGAGCGTAGATGCTGCTTCACCCACGCTCTGCCTTTGTTTTGATGCCTGCTGGATCTCAGCGGAGGTGGGGTGCGAGGGGGTCACTGGACCGTTCCTTCTCGTCCCCCGAGCCTGACAGACACGTTCACATGCCAAGATCAAGGCACTGTTGTGTGCAAGGAGCTCACTGTGTCAAAAAGAGGTTAAAGCTTTTTGTGGGTTTATCTGAGTCAAAGATATTAGAGGACAAGGAAAATAAAATATCCCCGTGAACTTAAGGGGACGGGGATACGAGGCTGTTACGCACTGAGTCTGGATTGTCGCCTCTCCTCGGTCCTTATGGCACGGCACGTTTCTTGCAGTTTTACTTCTCCGGAAGGTTCAGAAGGTTTGAAGGATGTTTTGAACCAGGAGTTTCTGACATGGCTGATGACGACCGATCTCTGCAGACCAACGTGAGTGGCTGCTCAACCTATTCCTGCTGTTAACAGCATCCCTACAGGTCCTTTCCCAGCCCTTGTCCCCAAAGGTACTCGCTGCAGTGCTCGATCCATGAGTTCAGGATTTCTTGAGATAACCACTGAGTGCTTACACGGCACAGCTCAGCGGGATTGGACTGGAGAGTTAAGAGCTCTGGCCAGAGTTTGGTTCTGCAAAAGTATCTTCAGAACAATGACAGAACAAAGACACGGGGGAAGACAAATTTCACAAAATTACTGCCTAGAGAAGGGAGGTTAGTAAATCCTTTTCCCCTTTTTAATGAGAAAAGGTGGTGTTCATCAGACCACTTACAGGAAACACTTTTTCTGTGCATTGTGCACTGCTGTGAAAGGCATTCAGAGAGAAACACAAGAAACTGGGATGCAAAAGGTGCAGGGGAGGGCCCCGAGGAGGCTCAAGGGCATGGCGAGCCTGTCCTAGGCTAGCTTGAGGAAAATGAAGGCTGAGAGAGACAAAGTCACCAACTATAAGAAAAGAGAGCGAGAAAAGAGCTGTTTATGCTAATGGCAGAAGTTGGCACAAGAACAAAAAGGGATGAACTGGCCATGAATAAATGTAGGTTGGAAATAAGAGGCAGCTCTGTGCTACAGACAATTCCATGCAGCTCGGTCAGACAATGTGAACTGAGTGGCCAGCCAGCAGGCCAGAGAAAACAAATAACTGCTGAGCTCATACTGCAGCCTTTCCTGCAGAGAATCACTTATTTGCATCTCTCGCCTCTAACCAGTTGCTGATTTTTCTGCAAACTTGCAGGCAGGTACCATTAGGTACTAACTTCGCTACACGCCTTGCTATCAGAATGGATTTGCAAGGTATCAGAGGGGGCTGGCGCGTAGAGGCGGCAGTAACTCATGCCTCATGTCCCATAGGAACCGGGCAAAAGTGGGTTAAGTGCAGCACCACAGGAATTTATGTTTTTCTCTCCCACTTCTGCTTTGTTAGGACTCTGTAACTCCAGGACCTTCCCGAGGAGCTCCCTCTTCATCCTATCAAGACACATGAGGAGGAGGAAGATGCCTCTATTCACTCTGTTCTGTGCATATTGTCTATGTTGCTAATGCAAGCAATAAAGAGTTTGGTCTGAAGCTGAAATAAGATTCGGATTAGACTTGATTTGGGGATGGACTAGAAAATATTATTAAATTGCTTTAAAAAAACAACCAAAAAAAGTGCCCTTCCAAACAAGGCTCACTAGGGTCACAACACACCTCGTGTCAGCGAATCGGCCTAGGGCTGGCTGCACCGTAACACGGAAAGATCCCGATCGCGGGGGGTCTGTCAGGGGTGTGGGGGATTTCAGGGGTGTCTGTCAGGGGTGTGAGGGGTTTCAGAGATGTCTGGGGTTTCAGGGGTGTCTGTCAGGGGGGTCTGGGGTTTCAGGG